>JAUKNL010000310.1:0-73962 GCA_030765065.1 Deroplatys truncata
GTATTCCCTATCTTTTCCGTATAAACGCATACTGTACTCCTCAACCTCTGTCTATCCTACTGCTACTCGTATTCCCTATCTTTCTCATATAAACGCATACTGTACACCTCAACCTCTGTCCATCCTGGCGCTTCTCCTCGTATTCCCTTTCTTTCTCGTATAAACGCATACTGTACACCTCAATCACTGTCTATCCTGGCACTTCTCCTCGTATTCCCTTTCTTTCTCGTATAAACGCGTACTGTACACCTCAACCTCTGTCTATCCTGGCGGTTCTCCTCGTTTTCCCTATCTTTCTGGTATAAACGCATACTGTACACCTCAACCTCTGTCTATCCTGGCACTTCTCCTCGTATTCCCTTTCTTTCTCGTATAAACGCATACTGTACTCCTCAACCTCTGTCTATCCTGGCACTTGTCCTCGTATTCCCTATCTTTTCCGTATAAACGCATACTGTACTCCTCAACCTCTGTCTATCCTGGCACTTCTCCTCGTATTCCCTATCTTTTCCGTATAAACGCATACTGTACACCTCAACCTCTGTCTATCCTGGCACTTCTCCTCGTATTCCCTATCTTTTCCGTATAAACGGATACTGTACACCTCAACCTCTGTCTATCCTGGCACTTCTCGTATTCCCTATCTTTTCCGTATAAACGCATACTGTACTCCTCAACCTCTGTCTATCCTAGTACTACTCGTATTCCCTATGTTTCGCGTATAAACGCATACTGTACTACTCAAACTCTGTCTATCCTGGCACTTCTCCTCGTATTCCCTATCTTTCTCGTATAAACGCATACTGCACTCCTCAACCTCTTGCTAACCTAGTACTGCCCCTCGTATTCCCTATCTTTCTCGTATAAACGCATACTGTACTCCTCAACCTCTGTCTAAACTTGTACTGCCCCTCGTATTCCCTATCTTTTCCGTATAAACGCATACTGTTCTCCACAACCTCTGTCTAACCTAGTACTACTCGTATTCCCTATCTTTCTCGTATAAACGCATACTGTACACCTCAACCTCTGTCTATCCCGGCACTTCTCCTCGTATTCCCTATCTTTTCCGTATAAACGCATACTGTATACCTCAACCTCTGTCTATCCTGGCACTTCTCCTCGTATTCCCTATCTTTTCCGTATAAACGCATACTGTACTCCTCAACCTCTGTCTATCCTGGCACTTCTCCTCGTATTCCCTATCTTTTCCGTATAAACGCATACTGTACACCTCAACCTCTGTCTATCCTGGCACTTCTCCACGTATTCCCTATCTTTTCCGTATAAACGGATACTGTACTCCTCAACCTCTGTCTATCCTGGCACTTCTCCTCGTATTCCCTATCTTTTCCGTATAAACGCATACTGTACTCCTCAACCTCTGTCTAACCTGGCACTTCTCCTCGTATTCCCTATCTTTTCCGTATAAACGCATAATGTACTCCTCAACCTCTGTCTATCCTAGTACTACTCGTATTCCCTATCTTTCTCATATAAACGCATACTGTACACCTCAACCTCTGTCTATCCTGGCACTTCTCCTCGTATTCCCTATCTTTTCCGTATATGCGCATACTGTACACCTCAACCTCTGTATATCCTGGCACTTCTCCTCGTATTCCCTTTCTTTCTCGTATAAACGCATACTGTACACCTCAACCCCTGTCTATCCTGGCGCTTCTCCTCGTTTTCCCTATCTTTCTGGTATAAACGCATACTGTGCACCTCAACCTCTGTCTAACGTGGCACTTCTCCTCGTAGTCCCCTATCTTTCTCGTATAAACGCATACTGTACACCTCAACCTCTGTCTATCCTGGCACTTCTCCTCGTATTCCCTATCTTTTCCGTATAAACGCATACTGTAAACCTCAAACTCTGTCTATCCTGGCTCTTCTCCTCGTATTCCCTTTCTTTCTCGTATAAACGCATACTGTACTCCTCAACCTCTGTCTATCCTGGCACTTCTCCTCGTATTCCCTATCTTTTCCGTATAAACGCATACGGTACATCGCAACCTCTGTCTATCCTGGCACTTCTCCTCGTATTCCCTATCTTTTCCGTATAAACGCATACTGTACTCCTCAACCTCTGTCCATCCTGGCACTTCTCCTTGTATTCCCTATCTTTTCCGTATAAACGCATACTGTACTCCTCAACCTCTGACTATCCTGGCACTTCTCCTCGTATTCCCTATCTTTTCCGTATAAACGCATACTGTACTCCTCAACCTCTGTCTATCCTTGCACTTCTCCTCGTATTCCCTATCTTTTCCGTATAAACGCATACTGTACTCCTCAACCTCTGTCTATCCTACTGCTACTCGTATTCCCTATCTTTCTCATATAAACGCATACTGTACACCTCAACCTCTGTCCATCCTGGCGCTTCTCCTCGTATTCCCTTTCTTTCTCGTATAAACGCATACTGTACACCTCAATCACTGTCTATCCTGGCACTTCTCCTCGTATTCCCTTTCTTTCTCGTATAAACGCGTACTGTACACCTCAACCTCTGTCTATCCTGGCGGTTCTCCTCGTTTTCCCTATCTTTCTGGTATAAACGCATACTGTACACCTCAGCCTCTGTCTATCCTGGCACTTCTCCTCGTATTCCCTTTCTTTCTCGTATAAACGCATACTGTACTCCTCAACCTCTGTCTATCCTGGTACTTCTCCTCGTATTCCCTATCTTTCTCGTATAAACGCATATTGTACACCTCAACCTCTGTCTATCCTGGCACTTCTCCCCGTATTCCCTATCTTTCTCGTATAAACGCATACTGTACACCTCAACCTCTGTCTATCCTGGCACATCTCGTATTCCCTATCTTTTCTGTATAAACGCATACTGTACTCCTCAACCTCTGTCTATCCTAGTACTACTCATATTCCCTATGTTTCTCGTATAAACGCATACTGTACTCCTCAACCTCTGTCTATCCTGGCACTTCTCCTCGTATTCCCTATCTTTCTCGTATAAATGCATACTGTACTCCTCAACCTCTTGCATACCTAGTACTGCCCCTCGTATTCCCTATCTTTTTCGTATAAACGCATACTGTACTCCTCAACCTCTGTCTAACCTAGTACTGCCCCTCGTATTCCCTATCTTTCTCGTATAAACGCATACTGTACACCTCAACCTCTGTCTATCCTGGCACTTCTCCTCGTTTTCCCTATCTTTTCCGTATAAAAGCATACTGTACTCCTCAACCTCTTTCTAACCTAGTACTACTCGTATTCCCTATCTTTCTCGTATAAACGCATACTGTACACCTCAACCTCTGTCTATCCTGGCACTTCTCCTCGTATTCCCTATCTTTTCCTTATAAACGCATACTGTACACCTCAACCTCTGTCTATCCTGGCACTTCTCCTCGTATTCCCTATCTTTTCCGTATAAACGCATACTGTACACCTCAACCTCTGTCTATCCTGGCACTTCTCCTCGTATTCCCTATCTTTTCCGTATAAACGCATACTGTACTCCTCAACCTCTGTCTATCCTGGCACTTCTCCTCGTATTCCCTATCTTTTCCGTATAAACGCATACTGTACACCTCAACCTCTGTCTATCCTGGCACTTCTCCTCGTATTCCCTATCTTTTCCGTATAAACGGATACTGTACTCCTCAACCTCTGTCTATCCTGGCACTTCTCCTCGTATTCCCTATCTTTTCCGTATAAACGCATACTGTACTCCTCAACCTCTGTCTATCCTGGCACTTCTCCTCGTACTCCCTATCTTTTCCGTATAAACGCATACTGTACTCCTCAACCTCTGTCTATCCTAGTACTACTCGTATTCCCTATCTTTCTCATATAAACGCATACTGTACACCTCAACCTCTGTCTATCCTGGCGCTTCTCCTCGTATTCCCTTTCTTTCTCGTATAAACGCATACTGTACACCTCAACCTCTGTCTATCCTGGCACTTCTCCTCGTATTCCCTTTCTTTCTCGTATAAACGCGTACTGTACACCTCAACCTCTGTCTATCCTGGCGCTTCTCCTCGTTTTCCCTATCTTTCTGGTATAAACGCATACTGTACACCTCAACCTCTGTCTATCCTGGCACTTCTCCTCGTATTCCCTTTCTTTCTCGTATAAACGCATTCTGTACTCCTCAACCTCTGTCTATCCTGGTACTTCTCCTCGTATTCCCTATCTTTCTCGTATAAACGCATACTGTACACCTCAACCTCTGTCTATGCTGGCACTTCTCCTCGTATTCCCTATCTTTTCCGTATAAACGCATACTGTACACCTCAACCTCTGTCTATCCTAGTACTACTCGTATTCCCTATGTTTCTCGTATAAACGCATACTGTACTACTCAACCTCTGTCCATCCTGGCACTTCTCCTGGTATTTCCTATCTTTCTCGTATAAACGCATACTGCACTCCTCAACCTCTTGATAACCTAGTACTGCCCCTCGTATTCCCTATCTTTCTCGTATAAACGCATACTGTACTACTCAACCTCTGTCTAACCTAGTACTGCCCCTCGTATTCCCTATCATTCTCGTATAAACGCATACTGTACACCTCAACCTCTGTCTATCCTGGCACTTCTCCTCGTATTCCCTATCTTTTCCGTATAAACGCATACTGTACTCCTCAACCTCTGTCTAACCTAGTACTACTCGTATTCCCATTCTTTCTCGTATAAACGCAACTGTACACCTCAACCTCTGTCTATCCTGGCACTTCTCCTCGTATTCCCTATCTTTTCCGTATAAACGCATACTATACACCTCAACCTCTGTCTATCCTGGCACTTCTCCTCGTATTCCCTATCTTTCTCGTATAAACGCATACTGTACACCTCAACCTCTGTCTATCCTGGCACTTCTCCTCATTTTCCCTATCTTTTCCGTATAAACGCATACTGTACACCTCAACCTCCGTCTATCCTGGCACTTCTCCTCGTATTCCCTATCTTTTCAGTATAAACGCATACTGTACTCCTCAAACCTCTGTCTATCCTGGCACTCCTCCTCGTATTCCCTATCTTTTCCGTATAAACGCATACTGTACACCTCAACCTCTGTCTATCCTGGCACTTCTCCTCGTATTCCCTATCTTTTCCGTATAAATGGATACTGTACTCCTCAACCTCTGTCTATCCTGGCACTTCTCCTCGTATTCCCTATCTTTTCCGTATAAACGCATACTGTACTCCTCAACCTCTGTATATCCTGGCACTTCTCCTCGTATTCCCTATCTTTTCCGTATAAACGCATACTGTACTCCTCAACCTCTGTCTATCCTAGTACTACTCGTACTCCCTATCTTTCTCATATAAACGCATACTGTACACCTCAACCTCTGTCTATCCTGGCGCTTCTCCTCGTATTCCTTTTCTTTCTCGTCTAAACGCATACTGTACACCTCAACCTCTGTCTATCCTGGCACTTCTCCTCGTATTCCCTTTCTTTCTCGTATAAACGCATACTGTTCACCTCAACCTCTGTCTATCATGGCGCTTCTCCTCGTTTTCCCTATCTTTCTGGTATAAACGCATACTGTACACCTCAACCTCTGTCTATCCTGGCACTTCTCCTCGTAGTCCCTATCTTTCTCGTATAAACGCATACTGTACACCTCAACCTCTGTCTATCCTGGCACTTCTCCTCGTATTCCCTATCTTTTCCGTATAAACGCATACTGTACACCTCAACCTCTGTCTATCCTGGCACTTCTCGTATTCCCTATCTTTTCCGTATAAACGCATACTGTACTCCTCAACCTCTGTCTATCCTAGTACTACTCGTATTCCCTATGTTTCGCGTATAAACGCATACTGTACTACTCAAACTCTGTCTATCCTGGCACTTCTCCTCGTATTCCCTATCTTTCTCGTATAAACGCATACTGCACTCCTCAACCTCTTGCTAACCTAGTACTGCCCCTCGTATTCCCTATCTTTCTCGTATAAACGCATACTGTACTCCTCAACCTCTGTCTAACCTTGTACTGCCCCTCGTATTCCCTATCTTTTCCGTATAAACGCATACTGTTCTCCACAACCTCTGTCTAACCTAGTACTACTCGTATTCCCTATCTTTCTCGTATAAACGCATACTGTACACCTCAACCTCTGTCTATCCTGGCACTTCTCCTCGTATTCCCTATCTTTTCCGTATAAACGCATACTGTATACCTCAACCTCTGTCTATCCTGGCACTTCTCCTCGTATTCCCTATCTTTTCCGTATAAACGCATACTGTACTCCTCAACCTCTGTCTATCCTGGCACATCTCCTCGTATTCCCTATCTTTTCCGTATAAACGCATACTGTACACCTCAACCTCTGTCTATCCTGGCACTTCTCCTCGTATTCCCTATCTTTTCCGTATAAACGGATACTGTACTCCTCAACCTCTGTCTATCCTGGCACTTCTCGTCGTATTCCCTATCTTTTCCGTATAAACGCATACTGTACTCCTCAACCTCTGTCTAACCTGGCACTTCTCCTCGTATTCCCTATCTTTTCCGTATAAACGCATACTGTACTCCTCAACCTCTGTCTATCCTAGTACTACTCGTATTCCCTATCTTTCTCATATAAACGCATACTGTACACCTCAACCTCTGTCTATCCTGGCACTTCTCCTCGTATTCCCTATCTTTTCCGTATAAACGCATACTGTACACCTCAACCCCTGTCTATCCTGGCGCTTCTCCTCGTTTTCCCTATCTTTCTGGTATAAACGCATACTGTGCACCTCAACCTCTGTCTAACGTGGCACTTCTCCTCGTAGTCCCTATCTTTCTCGTATAAACGCATACTGTACACCTCAACCTCTGTCTATCCTGGCACTTCTCCTCGTATTCCCTATCTTTTCCGTATAAACGCATACTGTACACCTCAAACTCTGTCTATCCTGGCTCTTCTCCTCGTATTCCCTTTCTTTCTCGTATAAACGCATACTGTACTCCTCAACCTCTGTCTATCCTGGCACTTCTCCTCGTATTCCCTATCTTTTCCGTATAAACGCATACTGTGCACCTCAACCTCTGTCTATCCTGGCACTTCTCCTCGTATTCCCTATCTTTTCCGTATAAACGCATACTGTACTCCTCAACCTCTGTCCATCCTGGCACTTCTCCTTGTATTCCCTATCTTTTCCGTATAAACGCATACTGTACTCCTCAACCTCTGACTATCCTGGCACTTCTCCTCGTATTCCCTATCTTTTCCGTATAAACGGATACTGTACTACTCAACCTCTGTCTATCCTGGCACTTCTCCTCGTATTCCCTATCTTTTCCGTATAAACGCATACTGTACTCCTCAACCTCTGTCTATCCTTGCACTTCTCCTCGTATTCCCTATCTTTTCCGTATAAACGCATACTGTACTCCTCAACCTCTGTCTATCCTACTGCTACTCGTATTCCCTATCTCTCTCATATAAACGCATACTGTACACCTCAACCTCTGTCCATCCTGGCGCTTCTCCTCGTATTCCCTTTCTTTCTCGTATAAACGCATACTGTACACCTCAATCACTGTCTATCCTGGCACTTCTCCTCGTATTCCCTTTCTTTCTCGTATAAACGCGTACTGTACACCTCAACCTCTGTCTATCCTGGCGGTTCTCCTCGTTTTCCCTATCTTTCTGGTATAAACGCATACTGTACACCTCAACCTCTGTCTATCCTGGCACTTCTCCTCGTATTCCCTTTCTTTCTCGTATAAACGCATACTGTACTCCTCAACCTCTGTCTATCCTGGTACTTCTCCTCGTATTCCCTATCTTTCTCGTATAAACGCATATTGTACACCTCAACCTCTGTCTATCCTAGCACTTCTCCCCGTATTCCCTATCTTTCTCGTATAAACGCATACTGTACACCTCAACCTCTGTCTATCCTGGCACATCTCGTATTCCCTATGTTTTCCGTATAAACGCATACTGTACTCCTCAGCCTCTGTCTATCCTAGTACTACTCATATTCCCTATGTTTCTCGTATAAACGCATACTGTACTCCTCAACCTCTGTCTATCCTGGCGCTTCTCCTCGTATTTCCTTTCTTTCTCGTATAAACGCATACTGTACACCTCAACCTCTGTCTATCCTGGCACTTCTCCTCGTATTCCCCATCTTTCTCGTATAAACGCATACTGTACTCCTCAACCTCTGTCTAACCTAGTACTGCTCCTCGTATTCCCTATCTTTCTCGTATAAACGCATACTGTACACCTCAACCTCTGTCTATCCTGGCACTTCTCCTCGTATTCCCTATCTTTTCCGTATAAAAGCATACTGTACTCCTCAACCTCTGTCTAACCTAGTACTACTCGTATTCCCTATCTTTCTCGTATAAACGCATACTGTACACCTCAACCTCTGTCTATCCTGGCACTTCTCCTCGTATTCCCTATCTTTTCCGTATAAACGCATACTGTACACCTCAAACTCTGTCTATCCTGGCACTTCTCCTCGTATTCCCTATCTTTTCCGTATAAACGCATACTGTACTCCTCAACCTCTGTCTATCCTGGCACTTCTCCTCGTATTCCCTATCTTTTCCGTATAAACGCATACTGTACACCTCAACCTCTGTCTATCCTGGCACTTCTCCTCGTATTCCCTATCTTTTCCGTATAAACGGATACTGTACTCCTCAACCTCTGTCTATCCTGGCACTTCTCCTCGTATTCCCTATCTTTTCCGTATAAACGCATACTGTACTCCTCAACCTCTGTCTATCCTGGCACTTCTCCTCGTACTCCCTATCTTTTCCGTATAAACGCATACTGTACTCCTCAACCTCTGTCTATCCTAGTACTACTCGTATTCCCTATCTTTCTCATATAAACGCATACTGTACACCTCAACCTCTGTCTATCCTGGCGCTTCTCCTCGTATTCCCTTTCTTTCTCGTATAAACGCATACTGTACACCTCATCCTCTGTCTATCCTGGCACTTCTCCTCGTATTCCCTTTCTTTCTCGTATAAACGCGTACTGTACACCTCAACCTCTGTCTATCCTGGCGCTTCTCCTCGTTTTCCCTATCTTTCTGGTATAAACGCATACTGTACACCTCAACCTCTGTCTATCCTGGCACTTCTCCTCGTATTCCCTTTCTTTCTCGTATAAACGCATTCTGTACTCCTCAACCTCTGTCTATCCTGGTACTTCTCCTCGTATTCCCTATCTTTCTCGTATAAACGCATACTGTACACCTCAACCTCTGTCTATGCTGGCACTTCTCCTCGTATTCCCTATCTTTTCCGTATAAACGCATACTGTACACCTCAACCTCTGTCTATCCTAGTACTACTCGTATTCCCTATGTTTCTCGTATAAACGCATACTGTACTACTCAACCTCTGTCTATCCTGGCACTTCTCCTGGTATTTCCTATCTTTCTCGTATAAACGCATACTGCACTCCTCAACCTCTTGATAACCTAGTACTGCCCCTCGTATTCCCTATCTTTCTCGTATAAACGCATACTGTACTACTCAACCTCTGTCTAACCTAGTACTGCCCCTCGTATTACCTATCATTCTCGTATAAACGCATACTGTACACCTCAACCTCTGTCTATCCTGGCACTTCTCCTCGTATTCCCTATCTTTTCCGTATAAACGCATACTGTACTCCTCAACCTCTGTCTAACCTAGTACTACTCGTATTCCCATTCTTTCTCGTATAAACGCAACTGTACACCTCAACCTCTGTCTATCCTGGCACTTCTCCTCGTATTCCCTATCTTTTCCGTATAAACGCATACTATACACCTCAACCTCTGTCTATCCTGGCACTTCTCCTCGTATTCCCTATCTTTCTCGTATAAACGCATACTGTACACCTCAACCTCTGTCTATCCTGGCACTTCTCCTCATTTTCCCTATCTTTTCCGTATAAACGCATACTGTACACCTCAACCTCTGTCTATCCTGGCACTTCTCCTCGTATTCCCTATCTTTTCAGTATAAACGCATACTGTACTCCTCAAACCTCTGTCTATCCTGGCACTCCTCCTCGTATTCCCTATCTTTTCCGTATAAACGCATACTGTACACCTCAACCTCTGTCTATCCTGGCACTTCTCCTCGTATTCCCTATCTTTTCCGTATAAATGGATACTGTACTCCTCAACCTCTGTCTATCCTGGCACTTCTCCTCGTATTCCCTATCTTTTCCGTATAAACGCATACTGTACTCCTCAACCTCTGTATATCCTGGCACTTCTCCTCGTATTCCCTATCTTTTCCGTATAAACGCATACTGTACTCCTCAACCTCTGTCTATCCTGGTACTACTCGTATTCCCTATCTTTCTCATATAAACGCATACTGTACACCTCACCTCTGTCTATCCTGGCGCTTCTCCTCGTATTCCCTTTCTTTCTCGTCTAAACGCATACTGTACACCTCAACCTCTGTCTATCCTGGCACTTCTCCTCGTATTCCCTTTCTTTCTCGTATAAACGCATACTGTACACCTCAACCTCTGTCTATCATGGCGCTTCTCCTCGTTTTCCCTATCTTTCTGGTATAAACGCATACTGTACACCTCAACCTCTGTCTATCCTGGCACTTCTCCTCGTAGTCCTATCTTTCTCGTATAAACGCATACTGTACACCTCAACCTCTGTCTATCCTGGCACTTCTCCTCGTATTCCCTATCTTTTCCGTATAAACGCATACTGTACACCTCAACCTCTGTCTATCCTGGCACTTCTCGTATTCCCTATCTTTTTCGTATAAACGCATACTGTACTCCTCAACCTCTGTCTATCCTAGTACTACTCGTATTCCCTATGTTTCGCGTATAAACGCATACTGTACTACTCAAACTCTGTCTATCCTGGCACTTCTCCTCGTATTCCCTATCTTTCTCGTATAAACGCATACTGCACTCCTCAACCTCTTGCTAACCTAGTACTGCCCCTCGTATTCCCTATCTTTGTCGTATAAACGCATACTGTACTCCTCAACCTCTGTCTAACCTTGTACTGCCCCTCGTATTCCCTATCTTTTCCGTAAAAACGCATACTGTTCTCCACAACCTCTGTCTAACCTAGTACTACTCGTATTCCCTATCTTTCTCGTATAAACGCATACTGTACACCTCAACCTCTGTCTATCCTGGCACTTCTCCTCGTATTCCCTATCTTTTCCGTATAAACGCATACTGTATACCTCAACCTCTGTCTATCTTGGCACTTCTCCTCGTATTCCCTATCTTTTCCGTATAAACGCATACTGTACTCCTCAAACTCTGTCTATCCTGGCACTTCTCCTCGTATTCCCTATCTTTTCCGTATAAACGCATACTGTACACCTCAACCTCTGTCTATCCTGGCACTTCTCCTCGTATTCCCTATCTTTTCCGTATAAACGGATACTGTACTCCTCAACCTCTGTCTATCCTGGCACTTCTCCTCGTATTCCCTATCTTTTCCGTATAAACGCATACTGTACTCCTCAACCTCTGTCTAACCTGGCACTTCTCCTCGTATTCCCTATCTTTTCCGTATAAACGCATACTGTACTCCTCAACCTCTGTCTATCCTGGTACTTCTCCTCGTATTCCCTATCTTTCTCGTATAAACGCATATTGTACACCTCAACCTCTGTCTATCCTGGCACTTCTCCCCGTATTCCCTATCTTTCTCGTATAAACGCATACTGTACACCTCAACCTCTGTCTATCCTGGCACATCTCGTATTCCCTATCTTTTCCGTATAAACGCATACTGTACTCCTCAACCTCTGTCTATCCTAGTACTACTCATATTCCCTATGTTTCTCGTATAAACGCATACTGTACTCCTCAACCTCTGTCTATCCTGGCACTTCTCCTCGTATTCCCTATCTTTCTCGTATAAACGCATACTGTACACCTCAACCTCTTGCATACCTAGTACTGCCCCTCGTATTCCCTATCTTTCTCGTATAAACGCATACTGTACTCCTCAACCTCTGTCTAACCTAGTACTGCCCCTCGTATTCCCTATCTTTCTCGTATAAACGCATACTGTACACCTCAACCTCTGTCTATCCTGGCACTTCTCCTCGTATTCCCTATCTTTTTCGTATAAAAGCATACTGTACTCCTCAACCTCTGTCTAACCTAGTACTACTCGTATTCCCTATCTTTCTCGTATAAACGCATACTGTACACCTCAACCTCTGTCTATCCTGGCACTTCTCCTCGTATTCCCTATCTTTTCCTTATAAACGCATACTGTACACCTCAACCTCTGTCTATCCTGGCACTTCTCCTCGTATTCCCTATCTTTTCCGTATAAACGCATACTGTACACCTCAACCTCTGTCTATCCTGGCACTTCTCCTCGTATTCCCTATCTTTTCCGTATAAACGCATACTGTACTCCTCAACCTCTGTCTATCCTGGCACTTCTCCTCGTATTCCCTATCTTTTCCGTATAAACGCATACTGTACACCTCAACCTCTGTCTATCCTGGCACTTCTCCTCGTACTCCCTATCTTTTCCGTATAAACGCATACTGTACTCCTCAACCTCTGTCTATCCTAGTACTACTCGTATTCCCTATCTTTCTCATATAAACGCATACTGTACACCTCAACCTCTGTCTATCCTGGCGCTTCTCCTCGTATTCCCTTTCTTTCTCGTATAAACGCATACTGTACACCTCAACCTCTGTCTATCCTGGCACTTCTCCTCGTATTCCCTTTCTTTCTCGTATAAACGCGTACTGTACACCTCAACCTCTGTCTATCCTGGCGCTTCTCCTCGTTTTCCCTATCTTTCTGGTATAAACGCATACTGTACACCTCAACCTCTGTCTATCCTGGCACTTCTCCTCGTATTCCCTTTCTTTCTCGTATAAACGCATTCTGTACTCCTCAACATCTGTCTATCCTGGTACTTCTCCTCGTATTCCCTATCTTTCTCGTATAAACGCATACTGTACACCTCAACCTCTGTCTATGCTGGCACTTCTCCTCGTATTCCCTATCTTTTCCGTATAAACGCATACTGTACACCTCAACCTCTGTCTATCCTAGTACTACTCGTATTCCCTATGTTTCTCGTATAAACGCATACTGTACTACTCAACCTCTGTCTATCCTGGCACTTCTCCTGGTATTTCCTATCTTTCTCGTATAAACGCATACTGCACTCCTCAACCTCTTGATAACCTAGTACTGCCCCTCGTATTCCCTATCTTTCTCGTATAAACGCATACTGTACTACTCAACCTCTGTCTAACCTAGTACTGCCCCTCGTATTCCCTATCATTCTCGTATAAACGCATACTGTACACCTCAACCTCTGTCTATCCTGGCACTTCTCCTCGTATTCCCTATCTTTTCCGTATAAACGCATACTGTACTCTTCAACCTCTGTCTAACCTAGTACTACTCGTATTCCCATTCTTTCTCGTATAAACGCAACTGTACACCTCAACCTCTGTCTATCCTGGCACTTCTCCTCGTATTTCCTATCTTTTCCGTATAAACGCATACTATACACCTCAACCTCTGTCTATCCTGGCACTTCTCCTCGTATTCCCTATCTTTCTCGTATAAACGCATACTGTACACCTCAACCTCTGTCTATCCTGGCACTTCTCCTCATTTTCCCTATCTTTTCCGTATAAACGCATACTGTACACTTCAACCTCCGTCTATCCTGGCACTTCTCCTCGTATTCCCTATCTTTTCAGTATAAACGCATACTGTACTCCTCAAACCTCTGTCTATCCTGGCACTCCTCCTCGTATTCCCTATCTTTTCCGTACAAACGCATACTGTACACCTCAACCTCTGTCTATCCTGGCACTTCTCCTCGTATTCCCTATCTTTTCCGTATAAATGGATACTGTACTCCTCAACCTCTGTCTATCCTGGCACTTCTCCTCGTATTCCCTATCTTTTCCGTATAAACGCATACTGTACTCCTCAACCTCTGTATATCCTGGCACTTCTCCTCGTATTCCCTATCTTTTCCGTATAAACGCATACTGTACTCCTCAACCTCTGTCTATCCTAGTACTACTCGTATTCCCTATCTTTCTCATATAAACGCATACTGTACACCTCAACCTCTGTCTATCCTGGCGCTTCTCCTCGTATTCCCTTTCTTTCTCGTATAAACGCATACTGTACACCTCAACCTCTGTCTATCATGGCGCTTCTCCTCGTTTTCCCTTTCTTTCTCGTCTAAACGCATACTGTACACCTCAACCTCTGTCTATCCTGGCACTTCTCCTCGTATTCTCTTTCTTTCTCGTATAAACGCATACTGTACACCTCAATCTCTGTCTATCATGGCGCTTCTCCTCGTTTTCCCTATCTTTCTGGTATAAACGCATACTGTACACCTCAACCTCTGTCTATCCTGGCACTTCTCCTCGTAGTCCCTATCTTTCTCGTATAAACGCATACTGTACACCTCAACCTCTGTCTATCCTGGCACTTCTCCTCGTATTCCCTATCTTTTCCGTATAAACGCATACTGTACACCTCAACCTCTGTCTATCCTGGCACTTCTCGTATTCCCTATCTTTTCCGTATAAACGCATACTGTACTCCTCAACCTCTGTCTATCCTAGTACTACTCGTATTCCCTATGTTTCGCGTATAAACGCATACTGTACTACTCAAACTCTGTCTATCCTGGCACTTATCCTCGTATTCCCTATCTTTCTCGTATAAACGCATACTGCACTCCTCAACCTCTTGCTAACCTAGTACTGCCCCTCGTATTCCCTATCTTTCTCGTATAAACGCATACTGTACTCCTCGACCTCTGTCTAACCTTGTACTGCCCCTCGTATTCCCTATCTTTTCCGTATAAACGCATACTGTTCTCCACAACCTCTGTCTAACCTAGTACTACTCGTATTCCCTATCTTTCTCGTATAAACGCATACTGTACACCTCAACCTCTGTCTATCCTGGCACTTCTCCTCGTATTCCCTATCTTTTCCGTATAAACGCATACTGTACTCCTCAACCTCTGTCTAACCTGGCACTTCTCCTCGTATTCCCTATCTTTTCCGTATAAACGCATACTGTACTCCTCAACCTCTGTCTATCCTAGTACTACTCGTATTCCCTATCTTTCTCATATAAACGCATACTGTACACCTCAACCTCTGTCTATCCTGGCACTTCTCCTCGTATTCCCTATCTTTTCCGTATAAACGCATACTGTACACCTCAACCTCTGTATATCCTGGCACTTCTCCTCGTATTCCCTTTCTTTCTCGTATAAACGCATACTGTACACCTCAACCCCTGTCTATCCTGGCGCTTCCCCTCGTTTTCCCTATCTTTCTGGTATAAACGCATACTGTGCACCTCAACCTCTGTCTAACGTGGCACTTCTCCTCGTAGTCCCTATCTTTCTCGTATAAACGCATACTGTACACCTCAACCTCTGTCTATCCTGGCACTTCTCCTCGTATTCCCTATCTTTTCCGTATAAACGCATACTGTACACCTCAAACTCTGTCTATCCTGGCTCTTCTCCTCGTATTCCCTTTCTTTCTCGTATAAACGCATACTGTACTCCTCAACCTCTGTCTATCCTGGCACTTCTCCTCGTATTCCCTATCTTTTCCGTATAAACGCATACTGTACACCTCAACCTCTGTCTATCCTGGCACTTCTCCTCGTATTCCCTATCTTTTCCGTATAAACGCATACTGTACTCCTCAACCTCTGTCCATCCTGGCACTTCTCCTTGTATTCCCTATCTTTTCCGTATAAACGCATACTGTACTCCTCAACCTCTGACTATCCTGGCACTTCTCCTCGTATTCCCTATCTTTTCCGTATAAACGGATACTGTACTACTCAACCTCTGTCTATCCTGGCACTTCTCCTCGTATTCCCTATCTTTTCCGTATAAACGCATACTGTACTCCTCAACCTCTGTCTATCCTTGCATTCTCCTCGTATTCCCTATCTTTTCCGTATAAACGCATACTGTACTCCTCAACCTCTGTCTATCCTACTGCTACTCGTATTCCCTATCTTTCTCATATAAACGCATACTGTACACCTCAACCTCTGTCCATCCTGGCGCTTCTCCTCGTATTCCCTTTCTTTCTCGTATAAACGCATACTGTACACCTCAATCACTGTCTATCCTGGCACTTCTCCTCGTATTCCCTTTCTTTCTCGTATAAACGCGTACTGTACACCTCAACCTCTGTCTATCCTGGCGGTTCTCCTCGTTTTCCCTATCTTTCTGGTATAAACGCATACTGTACACCTCAACCTCTGTCTATCCTGGCACTTCTCCTCGTATTCCCTTTCTTTCTCGTATAAACGCATACTGTACTCCTCAACCTCTGTCTATCCTGGCACTTGTCCTCGTATTCCCTATCTTTTCCGTATAAACGCATACTGTACTCCTCAACCTCTGTCTATCCTGGCACTTCTCCTCGTATTCCCTATCTTTTCCGTATAAACGCATACTGTACACCTCAACCTCTGTCTATCCTGGCACTTCTCCTCGTATTCCCTATCTTTTCCGTATAAACGGATACTGTACACCTCAACCTCTGTCTATCCTGGCACTTCTCGTATTCCCTATCTTTTCCGTATAAACGCATACTGTACTCCTCAACCTCTGTCTATCCTAGTACTACTCGTATTCCCTATGTTTCGCGTATAAACGCATACTGTACTACTCAAACTCTGTCTATCCTGGCACTTCTCCTCGTATTCCCTATCTTTCTCGTATAAACGCATACTGCACTCCTCAACCTCTTGCTAACCTAGTACTGCCCCTCGTATTCCCTATCTTTCTCGTATAAACGCATACTGTACTCCTCAACCTCTGTCTAAACTTGTACTGCCCCTCGTATTCCCTATCTTTTCCGTATAAACGCATACTGTTCTCCACAACCTCTGTCTAACCTAGTACTACTCGTATTCCCTATCTTTCTCGTATAAACGCATACTGTACACCTCAACCTCTGTCTATCCCGGCACTTCTCCTCGTATTCCCTATCTTTTCCGTATAAACGCATACTGTATACCTCAACCTCTGTCTATCCTGGCACTTCTCCTCGTATTCCCTATCTTTCTCGTATAAACGCATACTGTACACCTCAACCTCTGTCTATCCTGGCACTTCTCCTCGTATTCCCTATCTTTTCCGTATAAACGCATACTGTACTCCTCAACCTCTGTCTATCCTGGCACTTCTCCTCGTATTCCATATATTTCTCGTATAAACGCATACTGTACACCTCAACTTCTGCCTATCCTGGCACTTCTTCTCGTATTCCCTATCTTTCTCGTATAAACGCATACTGTACACCTCAACCTCTGTCTATCCTGGCACTTCTCCTCGTATTCCCTATCTTTCTCGTATAAACGCATACTGTACACCTCAACCTCTGTCTATCCTGGCACTTCTCCTCGTATTCCCTATCTTTTCCGTATAAACGCATACTGTACACCTCAACCTCTGTCTATCCTGGCACTTCTCCTCGTATTTTCTATCTTTCTCGTATAAACGCATACTGTACACCTCAACCTCTGTCTATCCTGGCACTTCTCCTCATTTTCCCTATCTTTTCCGTATAAACGCATACTGTACACCTCAACCTCTGTCTATCCTGGCACTTCTCCTCGTATTCCCTATCTTTTCCGTATAAACGCATACTGTACTCCTCAACCTCTGTCTATCTTGGCACTTCTCCTCGTATTCCCTATCTTTTCCGTATAAACGCATACTGAACACCTCAACCTCTGTCTATCCTAGCACTTCTCCTCGTATTCCATATGTTTTCCGTATATACGCATACTGTACTCCTCAACCTCTGTCTATTCTGGCACTTCTCCTCGTATTCCCTATCTTTTCCGTATAAACGCATACTGTACTCCTCAACCTCTGTCTATCCTAGTACTACTCGTATTCCCTATCTTTCTCATAGAAACGCATACTGTACACCTCAACCTCTGTCTATCCTGGCGCTTCTCCTCGTATTCCCTTTCTTTCTCGTATAAACGCATACTGTACTCCTCAACCTATGTCTATCCTGGCACTTCTCCTCGTATTCCCTATCTTTTCCGTATAAACGCATACTGTACTCCTCAACCTCTGTATATCCTGGCACTTCTCCTCGTATTCCCTATCTTTTCCGTATAAACGCATACTGTACTCCTCAACCTCTGTCTATCCTAGTACTACTCGTATTCCCTATCTTTCTCATATAAACGCATACTGTACACCTCAACCTCTGTCTATCCTGGCGCTTCTCCTCGTATTCCCTTTCTTTCTCGTATAAACGCATACTGTACACCCCAACCTCTGTCTATCCTGGCACTTCTCCTCGTATTCCCTTTCTTTCTCGTATAAACGCATACTGTACACCTCAACCTCTGTCTATCATGGCGCTTCTCCTCGTTTTCCCTATCTTTCTGGTATAAACGCATACTGTACACTTCAACCTCTGTCTATCCTGGCACTTCTCCTCGTAGTCCCTATCTTTCTCGTATAAACGCATACTGTACCCCTCAACCTCTGTCTATCCTGGCACTTCTCCTCGTATTCCCTATCTTTTCCGTATAAACGCATACTGTACACCTCAACCTCTGTCTATCCTGGCACTTCTCGTATTCCCTATCTTTTCCGTATAAACGCATACTGTACTCCTCAACCTCTGTCTATCCTAGTACTACTCGTATTCCCTATGTTTCTCGTATAAACGCATACTGTACTACTCAACCTCTGTCTATCCTGGCACTTCTCCTCGTATTCCCTATCTTTCTCGTATAAACGCATACTGCACTCCTCAACCTCTTGCTACCCTAGTACTGCCCCTCGTATTCCCTATCTTTCTCGTATAAACGCATACTGTACTCCTCAACCTCTGTCTAACCTTGTACTGCCCCTCGTATTCCCTATCTTTTCCGTATAAACGCATACTGTTCTCCACAACCTCTGTCTAACCTAGTACTACTCGTATTCCCTATCTTTCTCGTATAAACGCATACTGTACACCTCAACCTCTGTCTATCCTGGCACTTCTCCTCGTATTCCCTATCTTTTCCGTATAAACGCATACTGTACTACTCAACCTCTGTCTATCCTGGCACTTCTCCTCGTATTCCCTATCTTTCTCGTATAAACGCATACTGTACACCTCAACCTCTGTCTATTATGGCACTTCTCCTCATTTTCCCTATCTTTTCCGTATAAACGCATACTGTATACCTCAACCTCTGTCTATCCTGGCACTTCTCCTCGTATTCCCTATCTTTTCCGTATAAACGCATACTGTACTCCTCAACCTCTGTCTATCCTGGCACTTCTCCTCGTATTCCCTATCTTTTCCGTATAAACGCATACTGTACACCTCAACCTCTGTCTATCCTGGCACTTCTCCTCGTATTCCCTATCTTTTCCGTATAAACGGATACTGTACTCCTCAACCTCTGTCTAACCTGGCACTTCTCCTCGTAATCCCTATCTTTTCCGGATAAACGCATACTGTACTCCTCAACCTCTGTCTATCCTAGTACTACTCGTATTCCCTATCTTTCTCATATAAACGCATACTGTACACCTCAACCTCTGTCTATCCTGGCACTTCCCCTCGTATTCCCTATCTTTTCCGTATAAACGCATACTGTACACCTCATCCTCTGAATATCCTGGCACTTCTCCTCGTATTCCCTTTCTTTCTCGTATAAACGCATACTGTACACCTCAACCCCTGTCTATCCTGGCGCTTCTCCTCGTTTTCCCTATCTTTCTGGTATAACGCATACTGTACACCTCAACCTCTGTCTATCGTGGCACTTCTCCTCGTAGTCCCTATCTTTCTCGTATAAACGCATACTGTACACCTCAACCTCTGTATATCCTGGCACTTCTCCTCGTATTCCCTATCTTTTCCGTATAAACGCATACTGTACACCTCAACCTCTGTCTATCCTGGCACTTCTCGTATTCCCTATCTTTTCCGTATAAACGCATACTGTACTCCTCAACCTCTGTCTATCCTAGTACTACTCGTATTCCCTATGTTTCTCGCATAAACGCATACTGTACTCCTCAACCTCTGTCTATCCTAGTACTACTCGTATTCCCTATCTTTCTCGTATAAACGCATACCGTACTCCTCAACCTCTGTCTATCCTGGCACTTCTCCTCGTATTCCCTATCTTTCTCGTATAAACGCATACTGCACTCCTCAACCTCTTGCTAACCTAGTACTGCCCCTCGTATTCCCTATCTTTCTCGTATAAACGCATACTGTACTCCTCAACCTCTGTCTAACCTAGTACTGCCCCTCGTATTCCCTATCTTTCTCGTAGAAACGCATACTGTACACCTCAACCTCTGTCTATCCTGGCACTTCTCCTCGTATTCCCTATCTTTTCCGTATAAACGCATACTGTACTCCTCAACCTCTGTCTAACCTAGTACTACTCGTATTCCCTATCTTTCTCGTATAAACGCATACTGTACACCTCAACCTCTGTCTATCCTGGCACTTCTCCTCGTATTCCCTATCTTTTCCGTATAAACGCATACTGTACACCTCAACCTCTGTCTATCCTGGCACTTCTCCTCGTATTCCCCATCTTTCTCGTATAAACGCATACTGTACACCTCAACCACTGTCTATCCTGGCACTTCTCCTCGTATTCCCTATCTTTTCCGTATTAAACGCATACTGTACACCTCAACCTCTGTCTATCCTGGCACTTCTCGTATTCCCTATCTTTTCCGTATAAACGCATACTGTACTCCTCAACCTCTGTCTATCCTAGTACTACTCGTATTCCCATTCTTTCTCGTATAAACGCATACTGCACTCCTCATCCTCTTGCTAACCCAGTACTGCCCCTCGTATTCCCTATCTTTCTCGTATAAATGCATACTGTACTCCTCAACCTCTGTCTAACCTAGTACTGCCCCTCGTGTTCCCTATCTTTCTCGTATAAACGCATACTGTACACCTCAACCTCTGTCTATCCCGGCACTTCTCCTCGTATTCCCTATCTTTTCCGTATAAACGCATACTGTACTCCTCAACCTCTGTCTATCCTGGCACTTCTCCTCGTATTCCCTATATTTCTCGTATAAACGCATACTGTACACCTCAACTTCTGTCTATCCTGGCACTTCTTCTCGTATTCCCTATCTTTCTCGTATAAACGCATACTGTACACCTCAACCTCTGTCTATCCTGGCACTTCTCCTCGTATTCCCTATCTTTCTCGTATAAACGCATACTGTACACCTCAACCTCTGTCTATCCTGGCACTTCTCCTCGTATTCCCTATCTTTTCCGTATAAACGCATACTGTACACCTCAACCTCTGTCTATCCTGGCACTTCTCCTCGTATTTTTTATCTTTCTCGTATAAACGCATACTGTACACCTCAACCTCTGGCTATCCTGGCACTTCTCCTCATTTTCCCTATCTTTTCCGTATAAACGCATACTGTACACCTCAACCTCTGTCTATCCTGGCACTTCTCCTCGTATTCCCTATCTTTTCCGTATAAACGCATACTGTACTCCTCAACCTCTGTCTATCTTGGCACTTCTCCTCGTATTCCCTATGTTTTCCGTATATACGCATACTGTACTCCTCAACCTCTGTCTATCCTGGCACTTCTCCTCGTATTCCCTATCTTTTCCGTATAAACGCATACTGTACTCCTCAACCTCTGTCTATCCTAGTACTACTCGTATTCCCTATCTTTCTCAAATAAACGCATACTGTACACCTCAACCTCTGTCTATCCTGGCGCTTCTCCTCGTATTCCCTTTCTTTCTCGTATAACCGCATACTGTACACCTCAACCTCTGTCTATCCTGGCACTTCTCCTCGTATTCCCTTTCTTTCTCGTATAAACGCATACTGTACACCTCAACCTCTGTCTATCCTGGCGCTTCTCCTCGTTTTCCCTATCTTTCTGGTATAAACGCATACAGTACACCTCAACCTCTGTCTATCCTGGCACTTCTCCTCGTAGTCCCTATCTTTCTCGTATAAACGCATACTGTACACCTCAACCTCTGTATATCCTGGCACTTCTCCTCGTATTCCCTATCTTTTCCGTATAAACGCATACTGTACACCTCAACCTCTGTCTATCCTGGCACTTCTCCTCGTAGTCCCTATCTTTCTCGTATAAACGCATACTGTACACCTCAACCTCTGTATATCCTGGTACTTCTCTTCGTATTCCCTATCTTTTCCGTATAAACGCATACTGAACACCTCAACCTCTCTCTATCCTGGCACTTCTCGTATGCCCTATCGTTTCCGTATAAACGCATACTGTACTCCTCAACCTCCGTCTATCCTAGTACTACTCGTATTCCCTATGTTTCTCGTATAAACGCATACTGTACACCTCAACCTCTGTCTATCCTGGCACTTCTCCTCGTATTCCCTATCTTTTCCGTATAAACGCATACTGTACTCCTCAACCTCTGTCCATCCTGGCACTTCTCCTCGTATTCCCTATCTTTTCCGTATAAACGCATACTGTACTCCTCAACCTCTCACTATCCTGGCACTTTTCCTCGTATTCCCTATCTTTTCCGTATAAACGGATACTGTACTATTCAACCTCTGTCTATCCTGGCACTTCTCCTCGTATTCCCTGTCTTTTTCGTATAAACGCATACTGTACTCCTCAACCTCTGTCTATCCTGGCACTTCTCCTCGTATTCCCTTTCTTTCTCGTATAAACGCGTACTGTACACCTCAACCTCTGTCTATCCTGGCGCTTCTCCTCGTTTTCCCTATCTTTCTGGTATAAACGCATACTGTACACCTCAACCTCTGTCTATCCTGGCACTTCTCCTCGTATTCCCTTTCTTTCTCGTATAAACGCATTCTGTACTCCTCAACCTCTGTCTATCCTGGTACTTCTCCTCGTATTCCCTATCTTTCTCGTATAAACGCATACTGTACACCTCAACCTCTGTCTATGCTGGCACTTCTCCTCGTATTCCCTATCTTTTCCGTATAAACGCATACTGTACACCTCAACCTCTGTCTATCCTAGTATTACTCGTATTCCCTATGTTTCTCGTATAAACGCATACTGTACTACTCAACCTCTGTCTATCCTGGCACTTCTCCTGGTATTTCCTATCTTTCTCGTATAAACGCATACTGCACTCCTCAACCTCTTGATAACCTAGTACTGCCCCTCGTATTCCCTATCTTTCTCGTATAAACGCATACTGTACTACTCAACCTCTGTCTAACCGAGTACTGCCCCTCGTATTCCCTATCATTCTCGTATAAACGCATACTGTACACCTCAACCTCTGTCTATCCTGGCACTTCTCCTCGTATTCCCTATCTTTTCCGTATAAACGCATACTGTACTCCTCAACCTCTGTCTAACCTAGTACTACTCGTATTCCCATTCTTTCTCGTATAAACGCAACTGTACACCTCAACCTCTGTCTATCCTGGCACTTCTCCTCGTATTCCCTATCTTTTCCGTATAAACGCATACTATACACCTCAACCTCTGTCTATCCTGGCACTTCTCCTCGTATTCCCTATCTTTCTCGTATAAACGCATACTGTACACCTCAACCTCTGTCTATCCTGGCACTTCTCCTCATTTTCCCTATCTTTTCCGTATAAACGCATACTGTACACCTCAACCTCCGTCTATCCTGGTACTTCTCCTCGTATTCCCTATCTTTTCAGTATAAACGCATACTGTACTCCTCAAACCTCTGTCTATCCTGGCACTCCTCCTCGTATTCCCTATCTTTTCCGTATAAACGCATACTGTACACCTCAACCTCTGTGTATCCTGGCACTTCTCCTCGTATTCCCTATCTTTTCCGTATAAATGGATACTGTACTCCTCAACCTCTGTCTATCCTGGCACTTCTCCTCGTATTCCCTATCTTTTCCGTATAAACGCATACTGTACTCCTCAACCTCTGTATATCCTGGCACTTCTCCTCGTATTCCCTATCTTTTCCGTATAAACGCATACTGTACTCCTCAACCTCTGTCTATCCTAGTACTACTCGTACTCCCTATCTTTCTCATATAAACGCATACTGTACACCTCAACCTCTGTCTATCCTGGCGCTTCTCCTCGTATTCCTTTTCTTTCTCGTCTAAACGCATACTGTACACCTCAACCTCTGTCTATCCTGGCACTTCTCCTCGTATTCCCTTTCTTTCTCGTATAAACGCATACTGTTCACCTCAACCTCTGTCTATCATGGCGCTTCTCCTCGTTTTCCCTATCTTTCTGGTATAAACGCATACTGTACACCTCAACCTCTGTCTATCCTGGCACTTCTCCTCGTAGTCCCTATCTTTCTCGTATAAACGCATACTGTACACCTCAACCTCTGTCTATCCTGGCACTTCTCCTCGTATTCCCTATCTTTTCCGTATAAACGCATACTGTACACCTCAACCTCTGTCTATCCTGGCACTTCTCGTATTCCCTATCTTTTCCGTATAAACGCATACTGTACTCCTCAACCTCTGTCTATCCTAGTACTACTCGTATTCCCTATGTTTCGCGTATAAACGCATACTGTACTACTCAAACTCTGTCTATCCTGGCACTTCTCCTCGTATTCCCTATCTTTCTCGTATAAACGCATACTGCACTCCTCAACCTCTTGCTAACCTAGTACTGCCCCTCGTATTCCCTATCTTTCTCGTATAAACGCATACTGTACTCCTCAACCTCTGTCTAACCTTGTACTGCCCCTCGTATTCCCTATCTTTTCCGTATAAACGCATACTGTTCTCCACAACCTCTGTCTAACCTAGTACTACTCGTATTCCCTATCTTTCTCGTATAAACACATACTGTACACCTCAACCTCTGTCTATCCTGGCACTTCTCCTCGTATTCCCTATCTTTTCCGTATAAACGCATACTGTATACCTCAACCTCTGTCTATCCTGGCACTTCTCCTCGTATTCCCTATCTTTTCCGTATAAACGCATACTGTACTCCTCAACCTCTGTCTATCCTGGCACTTCTCCTCGTATTCCCTATCTTTTCCGTATAAACGCATACTGTACACCTCAACCTCTGTCTATCCTGGCACTTCTCCTCGTATTGCCTATCTTTTCCGTATAAACGGATACTGTACTCCTCAACCTCTGTCTATCCTGGCACTTCTCGTCGTATTCCCTATCTTTTCCGTATAAACGCATACTGTACTCCTCAACCTCTGTCTAACCTGGCACTTCTCCTCGTATTCCCTATCTTTTCCGTATAAACGCATACTGTACTCCTCAACCTCTGTCTATCCTAGTACTACTCGTATTCCCTATCTTTCTCATATAAACGCATACTGTACACCTCAACCTCTGTCTATCCTGGCACTTCTCCTCGTATTCCCTATCTTTTCCGTATAAACGCATACTGTACACCTCAACCTCTGTATATCCTGGCACTTCTCCTCGTATTCCCTTTCTTTCTCGTATAAACGCATACTGTACACCTCAACCCCTGTCTATCCTTGCGCTTCTCCTCGTTTTCCCTACCTTTCTGGTATAAACGCATACTGTGCACCTCAACCTCTGTCTAACGTGGCACTTCTCCTCGTAGTCCCTATCTTTCTCGTATAAACGCATACTGTACACCTCAACCTCTGTCTATCCTGGCACTTCTCCTCGTATTCCCTATCTTTTCCGTATAAACGCATACTGTACACCTCAAACTCTGTCTATCCTGGCTCTTCTCCTCGTATTCCCTTTCTTTCTCGTATAAACGCATACTGTACTCCTCAACCTCTGTCTATCCTGGCACTTCTCCTCGTATTCCCTATCTTTTCCGTATAAACGCATACTGTGCACCTCAACCTCTGTCTATCCTGGCACTTCTCCTCGTATTCCCTATCTTTTCCGTATAAACGCATACTGTACTCCTCAACCTCTGTCCATCCTGGCACTTCTCCTTGTATTCCCTATCTTTTCCGTATAAACGCATACTGTACTCCTCAACCTCTGACTATCCTGGCACTTCGCCTCGTATTCCCTATCTTTTCCGTATAAACGGATACTGTACTACTCAACCTCTGTCTATCCTGGCACTTCTCCTCGTATTCCCTATCTTTTCCGTATAAACGCATACTGTACTCCTCAACCTCTGTCTATCCTTGCACTTCTCCTCGTATTCCCTATCTTTTCCGTATAAACGCATACTGTACTCCTCAACCTCTGTCTATCCTACTGCTACTCGTATTCCCTATCTCTCTCATATAAACGCATACTGTACACCTCAACCTCTGTCCATCCTGGCGCTTCTCCTCGTATTCCCTTTCTTTCTCGTATAAACGCATACTGTACACCTCAATCACTGTCTATCCTGGCACTTCTCCTCGTATTCCCTTTCTTTCTCGTATAAACGCGTACTGTACACCTCAACCTCTGTCTATCCTGGCGGTTCTCCTCGTTTTCCCTATCTTTCTGGTATAAACGCATACTGTACACCTCAACCTCTGTCTATCCTGGCACTTCTCCTCGTATTCCCTTTCTTTCTCGTATAAACGCATACTGTACTCCTCAACCTCTGTCTATCCTGGTACTTCTCCTCGTATTCCCTATCTTTCTCGTATAAACGCATATTGTACACCTCAACCTCTGTCTATCCTAGCACTTCTCCCCGTATTCCCTATCTTTCTCGTATAAACGCATACTGTACACCTCAACCTCTGTCTATCCTGGCACATCTCGTATTCCCTATGTTTTCCGTATAAACGCATACTGTACTCCTCAGCCTCTGTCTATCCTAGTACTACTCATATTCCCTATGTTTCTCGTATAAACGCATACTGTACTCCTCAACCTCTGTCTATCCTGGCGCTTCTCCTCGTATTTCCTTTCTTTCTCGTATAAACGCATACTGTACACCTCAACCTCTGTCTATCCTGGCACTTCTCCTCGTATTCCCCATCTTTCTCGTATAAACGCATACTGTACTCCTCAACCTCTGTCTAACCTAGTACTGCCCCTCGTATTCCCTATCTTTCTCGTATAAACGCATACTGTACACCTCAACCTCTGTCTATCCTGGCACTTCTCCTCGTATTCCCTATCTTTTCCGTATAAAAGCATACTGTACTCCTCAACCTCTGTCTAACCTAGTACTACTCGTATTCCCTATCTTTCTCGTATAAACGCATACTGTACACCTCAACCTCTGTCTATCCTGGCACTTCTCCTCGTATTCCCTATCTTTTCCTTATAAACGCATACTGTACACCTCAACCTCTGTCTATCCTGGCACTTCTCCTCGTATTCCCTATCTTTTCCGTATAAACGCATACTGTACACCTCAAACTCTGTCTATCCTGGCACTTCTCCTCGTATTCCCTATCTTTTCCGTATAAACGCATACTGTACTCCTCAACCTCTGTCTATCCTGGCACTTCTCCTCGTATTCCCTATCTTTTCCGTATAAACGCATACTGTACACCTCAACCTCTGTCTATCCTGGCACTTCTCCTCGTATTCCCTATCTTTTCCGTATAAACGGATACTGTACTCCTCAACCTCTGTCTATCCTGGCACTTCTCCTCGTATTCCCTATCTTTTCCGTATAAACGCATACTGTACTCCTCAACCTCTGTCTATCCTGGCACTTCTCCTCGTACTCCCTATCTTTTCCGTATAAACGCATACTGTACTCCTCAACCTCTGTCTATCCTAGTACTACTCGTATTCCCTATCTTTCTCATATAAGCGCATACTGTACACCTCAACCTCTGTCTATCCTGGCGCTTCTCCTCGTATTCCCTTTCTTTCTCGTATAAACGCATACTGTACACCTCAACCTCTGTCTATCCTGGCACTTCTCCTCGTATTCCCTTTCTTTCTCGTATAAACGCGTACTGTACACCTCAACCTCTGTCTATCCTGGCGCTTCTCCTCGTTTTCCCTATCTTTCTGGTATAAACGCATACTGTACACCTCAACCTCTGTCTATCCTGGCACTTCTCCTCGTATTCCCTTTCTTTCTCGTATAAACGCATTCTGTACTCCTCAACCTCTGTCTATCCTGGTACTTCTCCTCGTATTCCCTATCTTTCTCGTATAAACGCATACTGTACACCTCAACCTCTGTCTATGCTGGCACTTCTCCTCGTATTCCCTATCTTTTCCGTATAAACGCATACTGTACACCTCAACCTCTGTCTATCCTAGTACTACTCGTATTCCCTATGTTTCTCGTATAAACGCATACTGTACTACTCAACCTCTGTCTATCCTGGCACTTCTCCTGGTATTTCCTATCTTTCTCGTATAAACGCATACTGCACTCCTCAACCTCTTGATAACCTAGTACTGCCCCTCGTATTCCCTATCTTTCTCGTATAAACGCATACTGTACTACTCAACCTCTGTCTAACCTAGTACTGCCCCTCGTATTACCTATCATTCTCGTATAAACGCATACTGTACACCTCAACCTCTGTCTATCCTGGCACTTCTCCTCGTATTCCCTATCTTTTCCGTATAAACGCATACTGTACTCCTCAACCTCTGTCTAACCTAGTACTACTCGTATTCCCATTCTTTCTCGTATAAACGCAACTGTACACCTCAACCTCTGTCTATCCTGGCACTTCTCCTCGTATTCCCTATCTTTTCCGTATAAACGCATACTATACACCTCAACCTCTGTCTATCCTGGCACTTCTCCTCGTATTCCCTATCTTTCTCGTATAAACGCATACTGTACACCTCAACCTCTGTCTATCCTGGCACTTCTCCTCATTTTCCCTATCTTTTCCGTATAAACGCATACTGTACACCTCAACCTCTGTCTATCCTGGCACTTCTCCTCGTATTCCCTATCTTTTCAGTATAAACGCATACTGTACTCCTCAAACCTCTGTCTATCCTGGCACTCCTCCTCGTATTCCCTATCTTTTCCGTATAAACGCATACTGTACACCTCAACCTCTGTCTATCCTGGCACTTCTCCTCGTATTCCCTATCTTTTCCGTATAAATGGATACTGTACTCCTCAACCTCTGTCTATCCTGGCACTTCTCCTCGAATTCCCTATGTTTTCCGTATAAACGCATACTGTACTCCTCAACCTCTGTATATCCTGGCACTTCTCCTCGTATTCCCTATCTTTTCCGTATAAACGCATACTGTACTCCTCAACCTCTGTCTATCCTGGTACTACTCGTATTCCCTATCTTTCTCATATAAACGCATACTGTACACCTCAACCTCTGTCTATCCTGGCGCTTCTCCTCGTATTCCCTTTCTTTCTCGTCTAAACGCATACTGTACACCTCAACCTCTGTCTATCCTGGCACTTCTCCTCGTATTCCCTTTCTTTCTCGTATAAACGCATACTGTACACCTCAACCTCTGTCTATCATGGCGCTTCTCCTCGTTTTCCCTATCTTTCTGGTATAAACGCATACTGTACACCTCAACCTCTGTCTATCCTGGCACTTCTCCTCGTAGTCCCTATCTTTCTCGTATAAACGCATACTGTACACCTCAACCTCTGTCTATCCTGGCACTTCTCCTCGTATTCCCTATCTTTTCCGTATAAACGCATACTGTACACCTCAACCTCTGTCTATCCTGGCACTTCTCGTATTCCCTATCTTTTTCGTATAAACGCATACTGTACACCTCAACCTCTGTCTATCCTGGCACTTCTCCTCGTATTCCCTATCTTTTCCGTATAAACGCATACTGTATACCTCAACCTCTGTCTATCTTGGCACTTCTCCTCGTATTCCCTATCTTTTCCGTATAAACGCATACTGTACTCCTCAAACTCTGTCTATCCTGGCACTTCTCCTCGTATTCCCTATCTTTTCCGTATAAACGCATACTGTACACCTCAACCTCTGTCTATCCTGGCACTTCTCCTCGTATTCCCTATCTTTTCCGTATAAACGGATACTGTACTCCTCAACCTCTGTCTATCCTGGCACTTCTCCTCGTATTCCCTATCTTTTCCCTATAAACGCATACTGTACTCCTCAACCTCTGTCTAACCTGGCACTTCTCCTCGTATTCCCTATCTTTTCCGTATAAACGCATACTGTACTTCTCAACCTCTGTCTATCCTAGTACTACTCGTATTCCCTATCTTTCTCATATAAACGCATACTGTACACCTCAACCTCTGTCTATCCTGGCACTTCTCCTCGTATTCCCTATCTTCTCCGTATAAACGCATACTGTACACCTCAACCTCTGTATATCCTGGCACTTCTCCTCGTATTCCCTTCCTTTCTCGTATAAACGCATACTGTACACCTCAACCCCTGTCTATCCTGGCGCTTCTCTTCGTTTTCCCTATCTTTCTGGTATAAACGCATACTGTACACCTCAACCTCTGTCTATCGTGGCACTTCTCCTCGTAGTCCCTATCTTTCTCGTATAAACGCATACTGTACACCTCAACCTCTGTATATCCTGGCACTTCTCCTCGTATTCCCTATCTTTTCCGTATAAACGCATACTGTACACCTCAACCTCTGTCTATCCTGGCACTTCTCGTATTCCCTATCTTTTCCGTATAAACGCATACTGTACTCCTCAACCTCTGTCTATCCTAGTACTACTCGTATTCCCTATGTTTCGCGTATAAACGCATACTTTACTCCTCAACCTCTGTCTATCCTAGTACTACTCGTATTCCCTATGTTTCTCGTATAAACGCATACCGTACTCCTCAACCTCTGTCTATTCTGGCACTTCTCCTCGTATTCCCTATCTTTCTCGTATAAACGCATACTGCACTCCTCAACCTCTTGCTAACCTAGTACTGCCCCTCGTATTCCCTATCTTTCTCGTATAAACGCATACTGTACTCCTCAACCTCTGTCTAACCTAGTACTGCCCCTCGTATTCCCTATCTTTCTCGTAGAAACGCATACTGTACACCTCAACCTCTGTCTATCCTGGCACTTCTCCTCGTATTCCCTATCTTTTCCGTATAAACGCATACTGTACTCCTCAACCTCTGCCTAACCTAGTACTACTCGTATTCCCTATCTTTCTCGTATAAACGCATACTGTACACCTCAACCTCTGTCTATCCTGGCACTTCTCCTCGTATTCCCTATCTTTTCCGTATAAACGCATACTGTACACCTCAACCTCTGTCTATCCTGGCACTTCTCCTCGTATTTTCTATCTTTCTCGTATAAACGCATACTGTACACCTCAACCTCTGTCTATCCTGGCACTTCTCCTCATTTTCCCTATCTTTTCCGTATAAACGCATACTGTACACCTCAACCTCTGTCTATCCTGGCACTTCTCCTCGTATTCCCTATCTTTTCCGTATAAACGCATACTGTACTCCTCAACCTCTGTCTATCTTGGCACTTCTCCTCGTATTCCCTATCTTTTCCGTATAAACGCATACTGAACACCTCAACCTCTGTCTATCCTGGCACTTCTCCTCGTATTCCATATGTTTTCCGTATATACGCATACTGTACTCCTCAACCTCTGTCTATTCTGGCACTTCTCCTCGTATTCCCTATCTTTTCCGTATAAACGCATACTGTACTCCTCAACCTCTGTCTATCCTAGTACTACTCGTATTCCCTATCTTTCTCATAGAAACGCATACTGTACACCTCAACCTCTGTCTATCCTGGCGCTTCTCCTCGTATTCCCTTTCTTTCTCGTATAAACGCATACTGTACTCCTCAACCTATGTCTATCCTGGCACTTCTCCTCGTATTCCCTATCTTTTCCGTATAAACGCATACTGTACTCCTCAACCTCTGTATATCCTGGCACTTCTCCTCGTATTCCCTATCTTTTCCGTATAAACGCATACTGTACTCCTCAACCTCTGTCTATCCTAGTACTACTCGTATTCCCTATCTTTCTCATATAAACGCATACTGTACACCTCAACCTCTGTCTATCCTGGCGCTTCTCCTCGTATTCCCTTTCTTTCTCGTATAAACGCATACTGTACACCTCAACCTCTGTCTATCCTGGCACTTCTCCTCTTATTCCCTTTCTTTCTCGTATAAACGCATACTGTACACCTCAACCTCTGTCTATCATGGCGCTTCTCCTCGTTTTCCCTATCTTTCTGGTATAAACGCATACTGTACACTTCAACCTCTGTCTATCCTGGCACTTCTCCTCGTAGTCCCTATCTTTCTCGTATAAACGCATACTGTACCCCTCAGCCTCTGTCTATCCTGGCACTTCTCCTCGTATTCCCTATCTTTTCCGTATAAACGCATACTGTGCACCTCAACCTCTGTCTATCCTGGCACTTCTCGTATTCCCTATCTTTTCCGTATAAACGCATACTGTACTCCTCAACCTCTGTCTATCCTAGTACTACTCGTATTCCCTATGTTTCTCGTAAAAACGCATACTGTACTACTCAACCTCTGTCTATCCTGGCACTTCTCCTCGTATTCCCTATCTTTCTCGTATAAACGCATACTGCACTCCTCAACCTCTTGCTACCCTAGTACTGCCCCTCGTATTCCCTATCTTTCTCGTATAAACGCATACTGTACTCCTCAACCTCTGTCTAACCTTGTACTGCCCCTCGTATTCCCTATCTTTTCCGTATAAACGCATACTGTTCTCCACAACCTCTGTCTAACCTAGTACTACTCGTATTCCCTATCTTTCTCGTATAAACGCATACTGTACACCTCAACCTCTGTCTATCCTGGCACTTCTCCTCGTATTCCCTATCTTTTCCGTATAAACGCATACTGTACAACTCAACCTCTGTCTATCCTGGCACTTCTCCTCGTATTCCCTATCTTTCTCGTATAAACGCATACTGTACACCTCAACCTCTGTCTATTATGGCACTTCTCCTCATTTTCCCTATCTTTTCCGTATAAACGCATACTGTATACCTCAACCTCTGTCTATCCTGGCACTTCTCCTCGTATTCCCTATCTTTTCCGTATAAACGCATACTGTACTCCTCAACCTCTGTCTATCCTGGCACTTCTCCTCGTATTCCCTATCTTTTCCGTATAAACGCATACTGTACACCTCAACCTCTGTCTATCCTGGCACTTCTCCTCGTATTCCCTATCTTTTCCGTATAAACGGATACTGTACTCCTCAACCTCTGTCTAACCTGGCACTTCTCCTCGTAATCCCTATCTCTTCCGTATAAACGCATACTGTACTCCTCAACCTCTGTCTATCCTAGTACTACTCCTATTCCCTATCTTTCTCATATAAACGCATACTGTACACCTCAACCTCTGTCTATCCTGGCACTTCCCCTCGTATTCCCTATCTTTTCCGTATAAACGCATACTGTACACCTCATCCTCTGAATATCCTGGCACTTCTCCTCGTATTCCCTTTCTTTCTCGTATAAACGCATACTGTACACCTCAACCCCTGTCTATCCTGGCGCTTCTCCTCGTTTTCCCTATCTTTCTGGTATAACGCATACTGTACACCTCAACCTCTGTCTATCGTGGCACTTCTCCTCGTAGTCCCTATCTTTCTCGTATAAACGCATACTGTACACCTCAACCTCTGTATATCCTGGCACTTCTCCTCGTATTCCCTATCTTTTCCGTATAAACGCATACTGTACACCTCAACCTCTGTCTATCCTGGCACTTCTCGTATTCCCTATCTTTTCCGTATAAACGCATACTGTACTCCTCAACCTCTGTCTATCCTAGTACTACTCGTATTCCCTATGTTTCTCGCATAAACGCATACTGTACTCCTCAACCTCTGTCTATCCTAGTACTACTCGTATTCCCTATGTTTCTCGTATAAACGCATACCGTACTCCTCAACCTTAGTCTATCCTGGCACTTCTCCTCGTATTCCCTATCTTTCTCGTATAAACGCATACTGCACTCCTCAACCTCTTGCTAACCTAGTACTGCCCCTCGTATTCCCTATCTTTCTCGTATAAACGCATACTGTACTCCTCAACCTCTGTCTAACCTAGTACTGCCCCTCGTATTCCCTATCTTTCTCGTAGAAACGCATACTGTACACCTCAACCTCTGTCTATCCTGGCACTTCTCCTCGTATTCCCTATCTTTTCCGTATAAACGCATACTGTACTCCTCAACCTCTGTCTAACCTAGTACTACTCGTATTCCCTATCTTTCTCGTATAAACGCATACTGTACACCTCAACCTCTGTCTATCCTGGCACTTCTCCTCGTATTCCCTATCTTTTCCGTATAAACGCATACTGTACACCTCAACCTCTGTCTATCCTGGCACTTCTCCTCGTATTCCCCATCTTTCTCGTATAAACGCATACTGTACACCTCAACCACTGTCTATCCTGGCACTTCTCCTCGTATTCCCTATCTTTTCCGTATTAAACGCATACTGTACACCTCAACCTCTGTCTATCCTGGCACTTCTCGTATTCCCTATCTTTTCCGTATAAACGCATACTGTACTCCTCAACCTCTGTCTATCCTAGTACTACTCGTATTCCCATTCTTTCTCGTATAAACGCATACTGCACTCCTCATCCTCTTGCTAACCCAGTACTGCCCCTCGTATTCCCTATCTTTCTCGTATAAATGCATACTGTACTCCTCAACCTCTGTCTAACCTAGTACTGCCCCTCGTGTTCCCTATCTTTCTCGTATAAACGCATACTGTACACCTCAACCTCTGTCTATCCCGGCACTTCTCCTCGTATTCCCTATCTTTTCCGTATAAACGCATACTGTACTCCTCAACCTCTGTCTATCCTGGCACTTCTCCTCGTATTCCCTATATTTCTCGTATAAACGCATACTGTACACCTCAACTTCTGTCTATCCTGGCACTTCTTCTCGTATTCCCTATCTTTCTCGTATAAACGCATACTGTACACCTCAACCTCTGTCTATCCTGGCACTTCTCCTCGTATTCCCTATCTTTTCCGTATAAACGCATACTGTACACCTCAACCTCTGTCTATCCTGGCACTTCTCCTCGTATTTTCTATCTTTCTCGTATAAACGCATACTGTACACCTCAACCTCTGGCTATCCTGGCACTTCTCCTCATTTTCCCTATCTTTTCCGTATAAACGCATACTGTACACCTCAACCTCTGTCTATCCTGGCACTTCTCCTCGTATTCCCTATCTTTTCCGTATAAACGCATACTGTACTCCTCAACCTCTGTCTATCTTGGCACTTCTCCTCGTATTCCCTATGTTTTCCGTATATACGCATACTGTACTCCTCAACCTCTGTCTATCCTGGCACTTCTCCTCGTATTCCCTATCTTTTCCGTATAAACGCATACTGTACTCCTCAACCTCTGTCTATCCTAGTACTACTCGTATTCCCTATCTTTCTCAAATAAACGCATACTGTACACCTCAACCTCTGTCTATCCTGGCGCTTCTCCTCGTATTCCCTTTCTTTCTCGTATAACCGCATACTGTACACCTCAACCTCTGTCTATCCTGGCACTTCTCCTCGTATTCCCTTTCTTTCTCGTATAAACGCATACTGTACACCTCAACCTCTGTCTATCCTGGCGCTTCTCCTCGTTTTCCCTATCTTTCTGGTATAAACGCATACAGTACACCTCAACCTCTGTCTATCCTGGCACTTCTCCTCGTAGTCCCTATCTTTCTCGTATAAACGCATACTGTACACCTCAACCTCTGTATATCCTGGCACTTCTCCTCGTATTCCCTATCTTTTCCGTATAAACGCATACTGTACACCTCAACCTCTGTCTATCCTGGCACTTCTCCTCGTAGTCCCTATCTTTCTCGTATAAACGCATACTGTACACCTCAACCTCTGTATATCCTGGTACTTCTCTTCGTATTCCCTATCTTTTCCGTATAAACGCATACTGAACACCTCAACCTCTGTCTATCCTGGCACTTCTCGTATGCCCTATCGTTTCCGTATAAACGCATACTGTACTCCTCAACCTCCGTCTATCCTAGTACTACTCGTATTCCCTATGTTTCTCGTATAAACGCATACTGTACACCTCAACCTCTGTCTATCCTGGCACTTCTCCTCGTATTCCCTATCTTTTCCGTATAAACGCATACTGTACTCCTCAACCTCTGTCCATCCTGGCACTTCTCCTCGTATTCCCTATCTTTTCCGTATAAACGCATACTGTACTCCTCAACCTCTCACTATCCTGGCACTTTTCCTCGTATTCCCTATCTTTTCCGTATAAACGGATACTGTACTATTCAACCTCTGTCTATCCTGGCACTTCTCCTCGTATTCCCTATCTTTTTCGTATAAACGCATACTGTACTCCTCAACCTCTGTCTATCCTTGCACTTCTCCTCGTATTCCCTATCTTTTCCGTATAAACGCATACTGTACTCCTCAACCTCTGTCTATCCTAGTGCTACTCGTATTCCCTATCTTTCTCATATAAACGCATACTGTACACCTCAACCTCTGTCTATCCTGGCGCTTCTCCTCATATTCCCTTTCTTTCTCGTATAAACGCATACTGTACACCTCAACCTCTGTCTATCCTGGCACTTCTCCTCGTATTCCCTTTCTTTCTCGTATAAACGCGTACTGTACACCTCAAACTCTGTCTATCCTGGCGCTTCTCCTCGTTTTCCCTATCTTTCTGGTATAAACGCATACTGTACACCTCAACCTCTGTCTATCCTGGCACTTCTCCTCGTATTCCCTTTCTTTCTCGTATAAACGCATACTGTACTCCTCAACCTCTGTCTATTCTGGTACTTCTCCTCGTATTCCCTATCTTTCTCGTATAAACGCATATTGTACAGCTCAACCTCTGTCTATCCTGGCACTTCTCCTCTTATTCCCTATCTTTCTCGTATAAACGCATACTGTACACCTCAACCTGTGTCTATCCTGGCACTTCTCGTATTCCCTATCTTTTCCGTATAAACGCATACTGTACTCCTCAACCTCTGTATATCCTAGTACTACTCGTATTCCCTATGTTTCCCGTATAAACGCATACTGTACTACTCAACCTCTGTCTATCCTGGCACTTCTCCTCGTATTTCCTATCTTTCTCGTATAAACGCATACTGCAATCCTCAACCTCTTGATAACCTAGTACCGCCCCTCGTATTCCCTATCTTTCTCGTATAAACGCATACTGTACTCCTCAAACTCTGTCTAACCTAGTACTGCCCCTCGTATTCCCTATCTTTCTCGTATAAACGCATACTGTACACCTCAACCTCTGTCTATCCTGGCACTTCTCCTCGTATTCCCTATCTCTTCCGTATAAACGCATACTGTACTCCTCAACCTCTGTCTAACCTAGTACTACTCGTATTCCCTATCTTTCTCGTATAAACGCATACTGTACACCTCAACCTCTGTCTATCCCGGCACTTCTCCTCGTATTCCCTATCTTTTCCGTATAAACGCATACTGTACACCTCAACCTCTGTCTATCCTGGCACTTCTCATCGTATTCCCTATCTTTCTCGTATAAACGCATACTGTGCACCTCAACCTCTGTCTATCCTGGCACTTCTCCTGATTTTCCCTATCTTTTCCGTATAAACGCATACTGTACACCTCAACCTCTGTCTATCCTGGCACTTCTCCTCGTATTCCCTATCTTTTCCGTATAAACGCATACTGTACCCCTCAGCCTCTGTCTATCCTGGCACTTCTCCTCGTATTCCCTATCTTTTCCGTATAAACGCATACTGTGCACCTCAACCTCTGTCTATCCTGGCACTTCTCGTATTCCCTATCTTTTCCGTATAAACGCATACTGTACTCCTCAACCTCTGTCTATCCTAGTACTACTCGTATTCCCTATGTTTCTCGTATAAACGCATACTGTACTACTCAACCTCTGTCTATCCTGGCACTTCTCCTCGTATTCCCTATCTTTCTCGTATAAACGCATACTGCACTCCTCAACCTCTTGCTACCCTAGTACTGCCCCTCGTATTCCCTATCTTTCTCGTATAAACGCATACTGTACTCCTCAACCTCTGTCTAACCTTGTACTGCCCCTCGTATTCCCTATCTTTTCCGTATAAACGCATACTGTTCTCCACAACCTCTGTCTAACCTAGTACTACTCGTATTCCCTATCTTTCTCGTATAAACGCATACTGTACACCTCAACCTCTGTCTATCCTGGCACTTCTCCTCGTATTCCCTATCTTTTCCGTATAAACGCATACTGTACAACTCAACCTCTGTCTATCCTGGCACTTCTCCTCGTATTCCCTATCTTTCTCGTATAAACGCATACTGTACACCTCAACCTCTGTCTATTATGGCACTTCTCCTCATTTTCCCTATCTTTTCCGTATAAACGCATACTGTATACCTCAACCTCTGTCTATCCTGGCACTTCTCCTCGTATTCCCTATCTTTTCCGTATAAACGCATACTGTACTCCTCAACCTCTGTCTATCCTGGCACTTCTCCTCGTATTCCCTATCTTTTCCGTATAAACGCATACTGTACACCTCAACCTCTGTCTATCCTGGCACTTCTCCTCGTATTCCCTATCTTTTCCGTATAAACGGATACTGTACTCCTCAACCTCTGTCTAACCTGGCACTTCTCCTCGTAATCCCTATCTCTTCCGTATAAACGCATACTGTACTCCTCAACCTCTGTCTATCCTAGTACTACTCGTATTCCCTATCTTTCTCATATAAACGCATACTGTACACCTCAACCTCTGTCTATCCTGGCACTTCCCCTCGTATTCCCTATCTTTTCCGTATAAACGCATACTGTACACCTCATCCTCTGAATATCCTGGCACTTCTCCTCGTATTCCCTTTCTTTCTCGTATAAACGCATACTGTACACCTCAACCCCTGTCTATCCTGGCGCTTCTCCTCGTTTTCCCTATCTTTCTGGTATAACGCATACTGTACACCTCAACCTCTGTCTATCGTGGCACTTCTCCTCGTAGTCCCTATCTTTCTCGTATAAACGCATACTGTACACCTCAACCTCTGTATATCCTGGCACTTCTCCTCGTATTCCCTATCTTTTCCGTATAAACGCATACTGTACACCTCAACCTCTGTCTATCCTGGCACTTCTCGTATTCCCTATCTTTTCCGTATAAACGCATACTGTACTCCTCAACCTCTGTCTATCCTAGTACTACTCGTATTCCCTATGTTTCTCGCATAAACGCATACTGTACTCCTCAACCTCTGTCTATCCTAGTACTACTCGTATTCCCTATGTTTCTCGTATAAACGCATACCGTACTCCTCAACCTTAGTCTATCCTGGCACTTCTCCTCGTATTCCCTATCTTTCTCGTATAAACGCATACTGCACTCCTCAACCTCTTGCTAACCTAGTACTGCCCCTCGTATTCCCTATCTTTCTCGTATAAACGCATACTGTACTCCTCAACCTCTGTCTAACCTAGTACTGCCCCTCGTATTCCCTATCTTTCTCGTAGAAACGCATACTGTACACCTCAACCTCTGTCTATCCTGGCACTTCTCCTCGTATTCCCTATCTTTTCCGTATAAACGCATACTGTACTCCTCAACCTCTGTCTAACCTAGTACTACTCGTATTTCCTATCTTTCTCGTATAAACGCATACTGTACACCTCAACCTCTGTCTATCCTGGCACTTCTCCTCGTATTCCCTATCTTTTCCGTATAAACGCATACTGTACACCTCAACCTCTGTCTATCCTGGCACTTCTCCTCGTATTCCCCATCTTTCTCGTATAAACGCATACTGTACACCTCAACCACTGTCTATCCTGGCACTTCTCCTCGTATTCCCTATCTTTTCCGTATTAAACGCATACTGTACACCTCAACCTCTGTCTATCCTGGCACTTCTCGTATTCCCTATCTTTTCCGTATAAACGCATACTGTACTCCTCAACCTCTGTCTATCCTAGTACTACTCGTATTCCCATTCTTTCTCGTATAAACGCATACTGCACTCCTCATCCTCTTGCTAACCCAGTACTGCCCCTCGTATTCCCTATCTTTCTCGTATAAATGCATACTGTACTCCTCAACCTCTGTCTAACCTAGTACTGCCCCTCGTGTTCCCTATCTTTCTCGTATAAACGCATACTGTACACCTCAACCTCTGTCTATCCCGGCACTTTTCCTCGTATTCCCTATCTTTTCCGTATAAACGCATACTGTACTCCTCAACCTCTGTCTATCCTGGCACTTCTCCTCGTATTCCCTATATTTCTCGTATAAACGCATACTGTACACCTCAACTTCTGTCTATCCTGGCACTTCTTCTCGTATTCCCTATCTTTCTCGTATAAACGCATACTGTACACCTCAACCTCTGTCTATCCTGGCACTTCTCCTCGTATTCCCTATCTTTTCCGTATAAACGCATACTGTACACCTCAACCTCTGTCTATCCTGGCACTTCTCCTCGTATTTTCTATCTTTCTCGTATAAACGCATACTGTACACCTCAACCTCTGGCTATCCTGGCACTTCTCCTCATTTTCCCTATCTTTTCCGTATAAACGCATACTGTACACCTCAACCTCTGTCTATCCTGGCACTTCTCCTCGTATTCCCTATCTTTTCCGTATAAACGCATACTGTACTCCTCAACCTCTGTCTATCTTGGCACTTCTCCTCGTATTCCCTATGTTTTCCGTATATACGCATACTGTACTCCTCAACCTCTGTCTATCCTGGCACTTCTCCTCGTATTCCCTATCTTTTCCGTATAAACGCATACTGTACTCCTCAACCTCTGTCTATCCTAGTACTACTCGTATTCCCTATCTTTCTCAAATAAACGCATACTGTACACCTCAACCTCTGTCTATCCTGGCGCTTCTCCTCGTATTCCCTTTCTTTCTCGTATAACCGCATACTGTACACCTCAACCTCTGTCTATCCTGGCACTTCTCCTCGTATTCCCTTTCTTTCTCGTATAAACGCATACTGTACACCTCAACCTCTGTCTATCCTGGCGCTTCTCCTCGTTTTCCCTATCTTTCTGGTATAAACGCATACAGTACACCTCAACCTCTGTCTATCCTGGCACTTCTCCTCGTAGTCCCTATCTTTCTCGTATAAACGCATACTGTACACCTCAACCTCTGTATATCCTGGCACTTCTCCTCGTATTCCCTATCTTTTCCGTATAAACGCATACTGTACACCTCAACCTCTGTCTATCCTGGCACTTCTCCTCGTAGTCCCTATCTTTCTCGTATAAACGCATACTGTACACCTCAACCTCTGTATATCCTGGTACTTCTCTTCGTATTCCCTATCTTTTCCGTATAAACGCATACTGAACACCTCAACCTCTGTCTATCCTGGCACTTCTCGTATGCCCTATCGTTTCCGTATAAACGCATACTGTACTCCTCAACCTCCGTCTATCCTAGTACTACTCGTATTCCCTATGTTTCTCGTATAAACGCATACTGTACACCTCAACCTCTGTCTATCCTGGCACTTCTCCTCGTATTCCCTATCTTTTCCGTATAAACGCATACTGTACTCCTCAACCTCTGTCCATCCTGGCACTTCTCCTCGTATTCCCTATCTTTTCCGTATAAACGCATACTGTACTCCTCAACCTCTCACTATCCTGGCACTTTTCCTCGTATTCCCTATCTTTTCCGTATAAACGGATACTGTACTATTCAACCTCTGTCTATCCTGGCACTTCTCCTCGTATTCCCTATCTTTTTCGTATAAACGCATACTGTACTCCTCAACCTCTGTCTATCCTTGCACTTCTCCTCGTATTCCCTATCTTTTCCGTATAAACGCATACTGTACTCCTCAACCTCTGTCTATCCTAGTGCTACTCGTATTCCCTATCTTTCTCATATAAACGCATACTGTACACCTCAACCTCTGTCTATCCTGGCGCTTCTCCTCATATTCCCTTTCTTTCTCGTATAAACGCATACTGTACACCTCAACCTCTGTCTATCCTGGCACTTCTCCTCGTATTCCCTTTCTTTCTCGTATAAACGCGTACTGTACACCTCAAACTCTGTCTATCCTGGCGCTTCTCCTCGTTTTCCCTATCTTTCTGGTATAAACGCATACTGTACACCTCAACCTCTGTCTATCCTGGCACTTCTCCTCGTATTCCCTTTCTTTCTCGTATAAACGCATACTGTACTCCTCAACCTCTGTCTATTCTGGTACTTCTCCTCGTATTCCCTATCTTTCTCGTATAAACGCATATTGTACAGCTCAACCTCTGTCTATCCTGGCACTTCTCCTCTTATTCCCTATCTTTCTCGTATAAACGCATACTGTACACCTCAACCTGTGTCTATCCTGGCACTTCTCGTATTCCCTATCTTTTCCGTATAAACGCATACTGTACTCCTCAACCTCTGTATATCCTAGTACTACTCGTATTCCCTATGTTTCCCGTATAAACGCATACTGTACTACTCAACCTCTGTCTATCCTGGCACTTCTCCTCGTATTTCCTATCTTTCTCGTATAAACGCATACTGCAATCCTCAACCTCTTGATAACCTAGTACCGCCCCTCGTATTCCCTATCTTTCTCGTATAAACGCATACTGTACTCCTCAAACTCTGTCTAACCTAGTACTGCCCCTCGTATTCCCTATCTTTCTCGTATAAACGCATACTGTACACCTCAACCTCTGTCTATCCTGGCACTTCTCCTCGTATTCCCTATCTCTTCCGTATAAACGCATACTGTACTCCTCAACCTCTGTCTAACCTAGTACTACTCGTATTCCCTATCTTTCTCGTATAAACGCATACTGTACACCTCAACCTCTGTCTATCCCGGCACTTCTCCTCGTATTCCCTATCTTTTCCGTATAAACGCATACTGTACACCTCAACCTCTGTCTATCCTGGCACTTCTCATCGTATTCCCTATCTTTCTCGTATAAACGCATACTGTGCACCTCAACCTCTGTCTATCCTGGCACTTCTCCTGATTTTCCCTATCTTTTCCGTATAAACGCATACTGTACACCTCAACCTCTGTCTATCCTGGCACTTCTCCTCGTATTCCCTATCTTTTCCGTATAAACGCATACTGTACACCTCAACCTCTGTCCATCCTGGCACTTTTCCTCGTATTCCCTATCTTTTCCGTATAAACGGATACTGTACTCCTCAACCTCTGTCTATCCTGGCACTTCTCCTCGTATTCCCTATCTTTTCCGTATAAACGCATACTGTACTCCTTAACCTCTGTCTATCCTGGCACTTCTCCTCGTATTCCCTATCTTTTCCGTATAAACGCATACTGTATTCCTCAACCTCTGTCTATCCTAGTACTACTCGTATTCCCTATCTTTCTCATATAAACGCATACTGTACACCTCAACCTCTGTCTATCCTGGCGCTTCTCCTCGTATTTCCTTTCTTTCTCGTATAAACGCATACTGTACACCTCAACCTCTGTCTATCCTGGCACTTCTCCTCGTAATCCCCATCTTTCTCGTATAAACGCATACTGTACACCTCAACCACTGTCTATCCTGGCACTTCTCCTCGTATTCCCTATCTTTTCCGTATTAAACGCATACTGTACACCTCAACCTCTGTCTATCCTGGCACTTCTCGTATTCCCTATCTTTTCCGTATAAACGCATACTGTGCTCCTCAACCTCTGTCTATCCTAGTACTACTCGTATTCCCATTCTTTCTCGTATAAACGCATACTGCACTCCTCATCCTCTTGCTAACCCAGTACTGCCCCTCGTATTCCCTATCTTTCTCGTATAAATGCATACTGTACTCCTCAACCTCTGTCTAACCTAGTACTGCCCCTCGTGTTCCCTATCTTTCTCGTATAAACGCATACTGTACACCTCAACCTCTGTCTATCCTGGAACTTCTCCTCGTATTCCCTATCTTTTCCGTATAAACGCATACTGTACTCCTCAACCTCTGTCTATCCTGGCACTTCTCCTCGTATTCCCTATATTTCTCGTATAAACGCATACTGTACACCTCAACTTCTGTCTATCCTGGCACTTCTTCTCGTATTCCCTATCTTTCTCGTATAAACGCATACTGTACACCTCAACCTCTGTCTATCCTGGCACTTCTCGTATTCCCTATCTTTTCCGTATAAACGCATACTGTACTCCTCAACCTCTGTATATCCTAGTACTACTCGTATTCCCTATGTTTCCCGTATAAACGCATACTGTACTCCTCAACCTCTGTCTATCTTAGTACTACTCGTATTCCCATTCTTTCTCGTATAAACGCATACTGCACTCCTCATCCTCTTGCTAACCCAGTACTGCCCCTCGTATTCCCTATCTTTCTCGTATAAACGCATACTGTACTCCTCAACCTCTGTCTAACCTAGTACTGCCCCTCGTATTCCCTATCTTTCTCGTATAAACGCATACTGTACACCTCAACCTCTGTCTATCCTGGCACTTCTCCTCGTATTCCCTATCTTTCTCGTATAAACGCATACTGTGCACCTCAACCTCTGTCTATCCTGGCACTTCTCCTGATTTTCCCTATCTTTTCCGTATAAACGCATACTGTACACCTCAACCTCTGTCTATCCTGGCACTTCTCCTCGTATTCCCTATCTTTTCCGTATAAACGCATACTGTACACCTCAACCTCTGTCCATCCTGGCACTTTTCCTCGTATTCCCTATCTTTTCCGTATAAACGGATACTGTACTCCTCAACCTCTGTCTATCCTGGCACTTCTCCTCGTATTCCCTATCTTTTCCGTATAAACGCATACTGTACTCCTTAACCTCTGTCTATCCTGGCACTTCTCCTCGTATTCCCTATCTTTTCCGTATAAACGCATACTGTATTCCTCAACCTCTGTCTATCCTAGTACTACTCGTATTCCCTATCTTTCTCATATAAACGCATACTGTACACCTCAACCTCTGTCTATCCTGGCGCTTCTCCTCGTATTTCCTTTCTTTCTCGTATAAACGCATACTGTACACCTCAACCTCTGTCTATCCTGGCACTTCTCCTCGTATTCCCCATCTTTCTCGTATAAACGCATACTGTACACCTCAACCACTGTCTATCCTGGCACTTCTCCTCGTATTCCCTATCTTTTCCGTATTAAACGCATACTGTACACCTCAACCTCTGTCTATCCTGGCACTTCTCGTATTCCCTATCTTTTCCGTATAAACGCATACTGTACTCCTCAACCTCTGTCTATCTTAGTACTACTCGTATTCCCATTCTTTCTCGTATAAACGCATACTGCACTCCTCATCCTCTTGCTAACCCAGTACTGCCCCTCGTATTCCCTATCTTTCTCGTATAAATGCATACTGTACTCCTCAACCTCTGTCTAACCTAGTACTGCCCCTCGTGTTCCCTATCTTTCTCGTATAAACGCATACTGTACACCTCAACCTCTGTCTATCCTGGAACTTCTCCTCGTATTCCCTATCTTTTCCGTATAAACGCATACTGTACTCCTCAACCTCTGTCTATCCTGGCACTTCTCCTCGTATTCCCTATATTTCTCGTATAAACGCATACTGTACACCTCAACTTCTGTCTATCCTGGCACTTCTTCTCGTATTCCCTATCTTTCTCGTATAAACGCATACTGTACACCTCAACCTCTGTCTATCCTGGCACTTCTCCTCGTATTCCCTATCTTTCTCGTATAAACGCATACTGTACACCTCAACCTCTGTCTAACCTGGCACTTCTCCTCGTATTCCCTATCTTTTCCGTATAAACGCATACTGTACACCTCAACCTCTGTCTATCCTGGCACTTCTCCTCGTATTTTCTATCTTTCTCGTATAAACGCATACTGTACACCTCAACCTCTGGCTATCCTGGCACTTCTCCTAATTTTCCCTATCTTTTCCGTATAAACGCATACTGTACACCTCAACCTCTGTCTATCCTGGCACTTCTCCTCGTATTCCCTATCTTTTCCGTATAAACGCATACTGTACTCCTCAACCTCTGTCTATCATGGCACTTCTCCTCGTATTCCCTATGTTTTCCGTATATACGCATACTGTACTCCTCAACCTCTGTCTATCCTGGCACTTCTCCTCGTATTCCCTATCTTTTCCGTATAAACGCATACTGTACTCCTCAACCTCTGTCTATCCTAGTACTACTCGTATTCCCTATCTTTCTCAAATAAACGCATACTGTACACCTCAACCTCTGTCTATCCTGGCGCTTCTCCTCGTATTCCCTTTCTTTCTCGTATAAACGCATACTGTACACCTCAACCTCTGTCTATCCTGGCACTTCTCCTCGTATTCCCTTTCTTTCTCGTATAAACGCATACTGTACACCTCAACCTCTGTCTATCCTGGCGCTTCTCCTCGTTTTCCCTATCTTTCTGGTATAAACGCATACAGTACACCTCAACCTCTGTCTATCCTGGCACTTCTCCTCGTAGTCCCTATCTTTCTCGTATAAACGCATACTGTACACCTCAACCTCTGTATATCCTGGCACTTCTCCTCGTATTCCCTATCTTTTCCGTATAAACGCATACTGTACACCTCAACCTCTGTCTATCCTGGCACTTCTCCTCATAGTCCCTATCTTTCTCGTATAAACGCATACTGTACACCTCAACCTCTGTATATCCTGGTACTTCTCTTCGTATTCCCTATCTTTTCCGTATAAACGCATACTGAACACCTCAACCTCTGTCTATCCTGGCACTTCTCGTATTCCCTATCGTTTCCGTATAAACGCATACTGTACTCCTCAACCTCCGTCTATCCTAGTACTACTCGTATTCCCTATGTTTCTCGTATAAACGCATACTGTACACCTCAACCTCTATCTATCCTGGCGCTTCTCCTCGTATTCCCTATCTTTTCCGTATAAACGCATACTGTACTCCTCAACCTCTGTCCATCCTGGCACTTCTCCTCGTATTCCCTATCTTTTCCGTATAAACGCATACTGTACTCCTCAACCTCTCACTATCCTGGCACTTTTCCTCGTATTCCCTATCTTTTCCGTATAAACGGATACTGTACTATTCAACCTCTGTCTATCCTGGCACTTCTCCTCGTATTCCCTATCTTTTTCGTATAAACGCATACTGTACTCCTCAACCTCTGTCTATCCTTGCACTTCTCCTCGTATACCCTATCTTTTCCGTATAAACGCATACTGTACTCCTCAACCTCTGTCTATCCTAGTGCTACTCGTATTCCCTATCTTTCTCATATAAACGCATACTGTACACCTCAACCTCTGTCTATCCTGGCGCTTCTCCTCGTATTCCCTTTCTTTCTCGTATAAACGCGTACTGTACACCTCAAACTCTGTCTATCCTGGCGCTTCTCCTCGTTTTCCCTATCTTTCTGGTATAAACGCATACTGTACACCTCAACCTCTGTCTATCCTGGCACTTCTCCTCGTATTCCCTTTCTTTCTCGTATAAACGCATACTGTACTCCTCAACCTCTGTCTATTCTGGTACTTCTCCTCGTATTCCCTATCTTTCTCGTATAAACGCATATTGTACAGCTCAACCTCTGTCTATCCCTTCACTTCTCCTCGTATACCCTATCTTTTCCGTATAAACGCATACTGTACTCCTCAACCTCTGTCTAACCTAGTACTACTCGTATTCCCTATCTTTCTCGTATAAACGCATACTGTACACCTCAACCTCTGTCTATCCTGGCACTTCTCCTCGTATTCCCTATCTTTTCCGTATAAACGCATACTGTACACATCAACCTCTGTCTATCATGGCACTTCTCCTCGTATTCCCTATCTTTCTCGTATAAACGCATACTGTACACCTCAACCTCTGTCTATCCTGGCACTTCTCCTCATTTTCCCTATCTTTTCCGTATAAACGCATACTGTACACCTCAACCTCTGTCTATCTTGGCACTTCTCCTCGTATTCCCTATCTTTTCCGTATAAACGCATACTGTACTCCTCAACCTCTGTCTATCCTGGCACTTCTCCTCGTATTCCCTATCTTTTCCGTATAAACGCATACTGTACATCTCAACCTCTGTCTATCCTGGCACTTCTCCTCGTGTTCCCTATCTTTTCCGTATAAACAGATACTATACTCCTCAACCTCTGTCTATCCTGGCACTTCTCCTCGTATTCCCTATCTTTTCCGTATAAACGCATACTGTACTCCTCAACCTCTGTCTATCCTGGCACTTCTCCTCGTATTCCCCATCTTTTCCGTATAAACGCATACTGTACTCCTCAACCTCTGTCTATCCTAGTACTACTCGTATTCCCTATCTTTCTCATATAAACGCATACTGTACACCTACACCTCTGTCTATCCTGGCACTTCTCCTCGTATTCCCTTTCTTTCTCGTATAAACGCATACTTTACACCTCAACCCCTGTCTATCCTGGCGCTTCTCCTCGATTTCCCTATCTTTCTGGTATAAACGCATACTGTACACCTCAACCTCTGTCTATCCTGGCACTTCTCCTCGTAGTCCCTATCTTTCTCGTATAAACGCATACTGTACACCTCAACCTCTGTATATCCTGGCACTTCTCCTCGTATTCCCTATCTTTTCCGTATAAACGCATACTGTACACCTCAACCTCTGTCTATCCTGGCACTTCTCATATTCCCTATCTTTTCCGTATAAACGCATACTGTACTCCTCAACCTCTGTCTATCCTAGTACTACTCGTATTCCCTATGTTTCTCGTATAAACGCATACTGTACTCCTCAACCTCTGTCTATCCTAGTACTACTCGTATTCCCTATGTTTCTCGTATAAACGCATACCCTACTCCTCAACCTCTGTCTATCCTGGCACTTCTCCTCGTATTCCCTATCTTTCTCGTATAAACGCATACTGCACTCCTCAACCTCTTGCTAACCTAGTACTGCCCCTCGTATTCCCTATCTTTCTGGTATAAACGCATACTGTACTCCTCAACCTCTGTCTAACCTAGTACTGCCCCTCGTATTCCCTATCTTTCTCGTATAAACGCATACTGTACACCTCAACCTCTGTCTATCCTGGCACTTCTCCTCGTATTCCCTATCTTTTCCGTATAAACGCATACTGTACTCCTCAACCTCTGTCTAACCTAGTACTACTCGTATTCCCTATCTTTCTCGTATAAACGCATACTGTACACCTCAACCTCTGTCTATCCTGGCACTTCTCCTCGTATTCCCTATCTTTTCCGTATAAACGCATACTGTACACCTCAACCTCTTTCTATCCTGGCACTTCTCCTCGTATTCCCCATCTTTCTCGTGTAAACGCATACTGTACACCTCAAACACTGTCTATCCTGGCACTTCTCCTCGTATTCCCTATCTTTTTCGTATTAAACGCATACTGTACACCTCAACCTCTGTCTATCCTGGCACTTCTCGTATTCCCTATCTTTTCCGTATAAACGCATACTGTACTCCTCAACCTCTGTCTATCCTAGTACTACTCGTATTCCCTATGTTTCTAGTATAAACGCATACTGCACTCCTCAACCTCTTGCTAACCTAGTACTGCCCCTCGTATTCCCTATCCTTCTCGTATAAATGCATACTGTACTCCTCAACCTCTGTCTAACCTAGTACTGCCCCTCGTATTCCCTATCTTTCTCGTATAAACGCATACTGTACACCTCAACCTCTGTCTATCCTGGCACTTCTCCTCGTATTCCCTATCTTTTCCGTATAAACGCATACTGTACTCCTCAACCTCTGTCTATCCTGGAACTTCTCCTCGATTCCATGTCTTTTCCGTATAAACGCATACTGTACTCCTCAACCTCTGTCTGACCTAGTACTATTCGTATTCCCTATCTTTCTCGTATAAACGCATACTGTACACCTCAACCTCTGTCTATCCTGGCACTTCTCCTCGTATTCCCTATCTTTCTCATATAAACGCATACTGTACACCTCAACCTCTGTCTATCCTGGCACTTCTCCTCGTATTCCCTTTCTTTCTCGTATAAACGCGTACTGTACACCTCAAACTCTGTCTATCCTGGCGCTTCTCCTCGTTTTCCCTATCTTTCTGGTATAAACGCATACTGTACACCTCAACCTCTGTCTATCCTGGCACTTCTCCTCGTATTCCGTTTCTTTCTCGTATAAACGCATACTGTACTCCTCAACCTCTGTCTATTCTGGTACTTCTCCTCGTATTCCCTATCTTTCTCGTATAAACGCATATTGTACAGCTCAACCTCTGTCTATCCTGGCACTTCTCCTCGTATTCCCTATCTTTCTCGTATAAACGCATACTGTACACCTCAACCTCTGTCTATCCTGGCACTTCTCGTATTCCCTATCTTTTCCGTATAAACGCATACTGTACTCCTCAACCTCTGTATATCCTAGTACTACTCGTATTCCCTATGTTTCCCGTATAAACGCATACTGTACTACTCAACCTCTGTCTATCCTGGCACTTCTCCTCGTATTTCCTATCTTTCTCGTATAAACGCATACTGCAATCCTCAACCTCTTGATAACCTAGTACCGCCCCTCGTATTCCCTATCTTTCTCGTATAAACGCATACTGTACTCCTCAACCTCTGTCTAACCTAGTACTGCCCCTCGTATTCCCTATCTTTCTCGTATAAACGCATACTGTACACCTCAACCTCTGTCTATCCTGGCACTTCTCCTCGTATTCCCTATCTCTTCCGTATAAACGCATACTGTACTCCTCAACCTCTGTCTAACCTAGTACTACTCGTATTCCCTATCTTTCTCGTATAAACGCATACTGTACACCTCAACCTCTGTCTATCCTGGCACTTCTCCTCGTATTCCCTATCTTTCTCGTATAAACGCATAATGTGCACCTCAACCTCTGTCTATCCTGGCACTTCTCCTGATTTTCCCTATCTTTTCCGTATAAACGCATACTGTACACCTCAACCTCTGTCCATCCTGGCACTTTTCCTCGTATTCCCTATCTTTTCCGTATAAACGGATACTGTACTCCTCAACCTCTGTCTATCCTGGCACTTCTCCTCGTATTCCCTATCTTTTCCGTATAAACGCATACCGTACTCCTTAACCTCTGTCTATCCTGGCACTTCTCCTCGTATTCCCTATCTTTTCCGTATAAACGCATACTGTATTCCTCAACCTCTGTCTATCCTAGTACTACTCGTATTCCCTATCTTTCTCATATAAACGCATACTGTACACCTCAACCTCTGTCTATCCTGGCGCTTCTCCTCGTATTTCCTTTCTTTCTCGTATAAACGCATACTGTACACCTCAACCTCTGTCTATCCTGGCACTTCTCCTCGTATTCCCCATCTTTCTCGTATAAACGCATACTGTACACCTCAACCACTGTCTATCCTGGCACTTCTCCTCGTATTCCCTATCTTTTCCGTATTAAACGCATACTGTACACCTTAACCTCTGTCTATCCTGGCACTTCTCGTATTCCCTATCTTTTCCGTATAAACGCATACTGTACTCCTCAACCTCTGTCTATCCTAGTACTACTCGTATTCCCTATGTTTCTCGTATAAACGCATACTGTACTCCTCAACCTCTGTCTATCCTGGCACTTCTCCTCGTATTCCCTATCTTTCTCGTATAAACGCATACTGTACACCTCAACCTCTGTCTATCCTGGCACTTCTCCTCGTATTCCCTATCTTTTCCGTATAAACGCATACTGTACACCTCAACCTCTGTCTATCCTAGTACTACTCGTATTCCCTATGTTTCTCGTATAAACGCATACCCTACTCCTCAACCTCTGTCTATCCTGGCACTTCTCCTCGTATTCCCTATCTTTCTCGTATATACGCATACTGCACTCCTCAACCTCTTCCTAACCTAGTACTGCCCCTCGTATTCCCTATCTTTCTCGTATAAACGCATACTGTACTCCTCAACCTCTGTCTAACCTAGTACTGCCCCTCGTATTCCCTATCTTTCTCGTATAAACGCATACTGTACACCTCAACCTCTGTCTATCCTGGCACTTCTCCTCGTATTCCCTATCTTTTCCGTATAAACGCATACTGTACACCTCAACCTCTGTCTATCCTGGCACTTCTCCTCGTATTTTCTATCTTTCTCGTATAAACGCATACTGTACACCTCAACATCTGGCTATCCTGGCACTTCTCCTCATTTTCCCTATCTTTTCCGTATAAACGCATACTGTACACCTCAACCTCTGTCTATCCTGGCACTTCTCCTCGTATTCCCTATCTTTTCCGTATAAACGCATACTGTACTCCTCAACCTCTGTCTATCTTGGCACTTCTCCTCGTATTCCCTATGTTTTCCGTATATACGCATACTGTACTCCTCAACCTCTGTCTATCCTGGCACTTCTCCTCGTATTCCCTATCTTTTCCGTATAAACGCATACTGTACTCCTCAACCTCTGTCTATCCTAGTACTACTCGTATTCCCTATCTTTCTCAAATAAACGCATACTGTACACCTCAACCTCTGTCTATCCTGGCGCTTCTCCTCGTATTCCCTTTCTTTCTCGTATAAACGCATACTGTACACCTCAACCTCTGTCTATCCTGGCACTTCTCCTCGTATTCCCTTTCTTTCTCGTATAAACGCATACTGTACACCTCAACCTCTGTCTATCCTGGCGCTTCTCCTCGTTTTCCCTATCTTTCTGGTATAAACGCATACAGTACACCTCAACCTCTGTCTATCCTGGCACTTCTCCTCGTAGTCCCTATCTTTCTCGTATAAACGCATACTGTACACCTCAACCTCTGTATATCCTGGCACTTCTCCTCGTATTCCCTATCTTTTCCGTATAAACGCATACTGTACACCTCAACCTCTGTCTATCCTGGCACTTCTCCTCATAGTCCCTATCTTTCTCGTATAAACGCATACTGTACACCTCAACCTCTGTATATCCTGGTACTTCTCTTCGTATTCCCTATCTTTTCCGTATAAACGCATACTGAACACCTCAACCTCTGTCTATCCTGGCACTTCTCGTATTCCCTATCGTTTCCGTATAAACGCATACTGTACTCCTCAACCTCCGTCTATCCTAGTACTACTCGTATTCCCTATGTTTCTCGTATAAACGCATACTGTACACCTCAACCTCTGTCTATCCTGGCACTTCTCCTCGTATTCCCTATCTTTTCCGTATAAACGCATACTGTACTCCTCAACCTCTGTCCATCCTGGCACTTCTCCTCGTATTCCCTATCTTTTCCGTATAAACGCATACTGTACTCCTCAACCTCTCACTATCCTGGCACTTTTCCTCGTATTCCCTATCTTTTCCGTATAAACGGATACTGTACTATTCAACCTCTGTCTATCCTGGCACTTCTCCTCGTATTCCCTATCTTTTTCGTATAAACGCATACTGTACTCCTCAACCTCTGTCTATCCTTGCACTTCTCCTCGTATACCCTATCTTTTCCGTATAAACGCATACTGTACTCCTCAACCTCTGTCTATCCTAGTGCTACTCGTATTCCCTATCTTTCTCATATAAACGCATACTGTACACCTCAACCTCTGTCTATCCTGGCGCTTCTCCTCGTATTCCCTTTCTTTCTCGTATAAACGCATACTGTACACCTCAACCTCTGTTATCCTGGCACTTCTCCTCGTATTCCCTTTCTTTCTCGTATAAACGCGTACTGTACACCTCAAACTCTGTCTATCCTGGCGCTTCTCCTCGTTTTCCCTATCTTTCTGGTATAAACGCATACTGTACACCTCAACCTCTGTCTATCCTGGCACTTCTCCTCGTATTCCCTTTCTTTCTCGTATAAACGCATACTGTACTCCTCAACCTCTGTCTATTCTGGTACTTCTCCTCGTATTCCCTATCTTTCTCGTATAAACGCATATTGTACAGCTCAACCTCTGTCTATCCTGGCACTTCTCCTCGTATTCCCTATCTTTCTCGTATAAACGCATACTGTACACCTCAACCTCTGTCTATCCTGGCACTTCTCGTATTCCCTATCTTTTCCGTATAAACGCATACTGCACTCCTCAACCTCTGTATATCCTAGTACTACTCGTATTCCCTATGTTTCCCGTATAAACGCATACTGTACTACTCAACCTCTGTCTATCCTGGCACTTCTCCTCGTATTTCCTATCTTTCTCGTATAAACGCATACTGCAATCCTCAACCTCTTGATAACCTAGTACCGCCCCTCGTATTCCCTATCTTTCTTGTATAAACGCATACTGTACTCCTCAACCTCTGTCTAACCTAGTACTGCCCCTCGTATTCCCTATCTTTCTCGTATAAACGCATACTGTACACCTCAACCTCTGTCTATCCTGGCACTTCTCCTCGTATTCCCTATCTCTTCCGTATAAACGCATACTGTACTCCTCAACCTCTGTCTAACCTAGTACTACTCGTATTCCCTATCTTTCTCGTATAAACGCATACTGTACACCTCAACCTCTGTCTATCCCGGCACTTCTCCTCGTATTCCCTATCTTTTCCGTATAAACGCATACTGTACACCTCAACCTCTGTCTATCCTGGCACTTCTCCTCGTATTCCCTATCTTTCTCGTATAAACGCATACTGTGCACCTCAACCTCTGTCTATCCTGGCACTTCTCCTCATTTTCCCTATCTTTTCCGTATAAACGCATACTGTACACCTCAACCTCTGTCTATCCTGGCACTTCTCCTCGTATTCCCTATCTTTTCCGTATAAACGCATACTGTACACCTCAACCTCTGTCCATCCTGGCACTTTTCCTCGTATTCCCTATCTTTTCCGTATAAACGGATACTGTACTCCTCAACCTCCATCTATCCTGGCACTTCTCCTCGTATTCCCTATCTTTTCCGTATAAACGCATACTGTACTCCTTAACCTCTGTCTATCCTGGCACTTCTCCTCGTATTCCCTATCTTTTCCGTATAAACGCATACTGTACTCCTCAACCTCTGTCTATCCTAGTACTACTCGTATTCCCTATCTTTCTCATATAAACGCATACTGTACACCTCAACCTCTGTCTATCCTGGCGCTTCTCCTCGTATTTCCTTTCTTTCTCGTATAAACGCATACTGTACACCTCAACCTCTGTCTATCCTGGCACTTCTCTTCGTATTCCCTTTCTTTCTCGTATAAACGAATACTGTACACCTCAACCTCTGTCTATCATGGCGCTTCTCCTCGTTTTCCCTATCTTTCTGGTATAAACGCATACTGTACACCTCAACCTCTTTCTATCCTGGCACTTCTCCTCGTAGTCCCTATCTTTCTCGTATAAACGCATACTGTACACCTCAAACTCTGTCTATCCTGGCACTTCTCCTCGTATTCCCTATCTTTTCCGTATAAACGCATACTGTACACCTCAACCTCTGTCTATCATGGCACTTCTCGTATTCCCTATCTTTTCCGTATAAACGCATACGGTACTCCTCAACCTCTGTCTATCCTAGTACTACTCGTATTCCCTATGTTTCTCGTATAAACGCATACTGTACTACTCAACCTCTTTCAATCCTGGCACTTCTCCTCGTATTCCCTATCTTTCTCGTATAAACGCATACTGCACTCCTCAACCTCTTGCTAACCTAGTACTGCCCCTCGTATTCCCTATCTTTCTCGTATAAACGCATACTGTACACCTCAACCTCGATCTAACCTAGTACTGCCCCTCGTATTCCCTATCTTTCTCGTATAAACGCATACTGTACACCTCAACCTCTGTCTATCCCTTCACTTCTCCTCGTATTCCCTATCTTTTCCGTATAAACGCATACTGTACTCCTCAACCTCTGTCTAACCTAGTACTACTCGTATTCCCTATCTTTCTCGTATAAACGCATACTGTACACCACAACCTCTGTCTATCCTGGCACTTCTCCTCGTATTCCCTATCTTTTCCGTATAAACGCATACTGTACACTTCAACCTCTGTCTATCATGGCACTTCTCCTCGTATTCCCTATCTTTCTCGTATAAACGCATACTGTACACCTCAACCTCTGTCTATCCTGGCACTTCTCCTCATTTTCCCTATCTTTTCCGTATAAACGCATACTGTACACCTCAACCTCTGTCTATCCTGGCACTTCTCCTCGTATTCCCTATCTTTTCCGTATAAACGCATACTGTACTCCTCAACCTCTGTCTATCCTGGCACTTCTCCTCGTATTCCCTATCTTTTCCGTATAAACGCATACTGTACACCTCAACCTCTGTCTATCCTGGCACTTCTCCTCGTGTTCCCTATCTTTTCCGTATAAACGGATACTATACTCCTCAACATCTGTCTATCCTGGCACTTCTCCTCGTATTCCCTATCTTTTCCGTATAAACGCATACTGTACTCCTCAACCTCTGTCTATCCTGGCACTTCTCCTCGTATTCCCCATCTTTTCCGTATAAACGCATACTGTACTCCTCAACCTCTGTCTATCCTAGTACTACTCGTATTCCCTATCTTTCTCATATAAACGCATACTGTACACCTCAACCTCTGTCTATCCTGGCACTTCTCCTCGTATTCCCTTTCTTTCTCGTATAAACGCATACTTTACACCTCAACCCCTGTCTATCCTGGCGCTTCTCCTCGATTTCCCTATCTTTCTGGTATAAACGCATACTGTACACCTCAACCTCTGTCTATCCTGGCACTTCTCCTCGTAGTCCCTATCTTTCTCGTATAAACGCATACTGTACACCTCAACCTCTGTATATCCTGGCACTTCTCCTCGTATTCCCTATCTTTTCCGTATAAACGCATACTGTACACCTCAACCTCTGTCTATCCTGGCACTTCTCGTATTCCCTATCTTTTCCGTATAAACGCATACTGTACTCCTCAACCTCTGTCTATCCTAGTACTACTCGTATTCCCTATGTTTCTCGTATAAACGCATACTGTACTCCTCAACCTCTGTCTATCCTGGCACTTCTCCTCGTATTCCCTATCTTTCTCGTATAAACGCATACTGTACACCTCAACCTCTGTCTATCCTGGCACTTCTCCTCGTATTCCCTATCTTTTCCGTATAAACGCATACTGTACACCTCAACCTCTGTCTATCCTAGTACTACTCGTATTCCCTATGTTTCTCGTATAAACGCATACCCTACTCCTCAACCTCTGTCTATCCTGGCACTTCTCCTCGTATTCCCTATCTTTCTCGTATAAACGCATACTGCACTCCTCAACCTCTTGCTAACCTAGTACTGCCCCTCGTATTCCCTATCTTTCTCGTATAAACGCATACTGTACTCCTCAACCTCTGTCTAACCTAGTACTGCCCCTCGTATTCCCTATCTTTCTCGTATAAACGCATACTGTACACCTCAACCTCTGTCTATCCTGGCACTTCTCCTCGTATTCCCTATCTTTTCCGTATAAACGCATACTGTACTCCTCAACCTCTGTCTAACCTAGTACTACGCGTATTCCCTATCTTTCTCGTATAAACGCATACTGTACACCTCAACCTCTGTCTATCCTGGCACTTCTCCTCGTATTCCCTATCTTTTCCGTATAAACGCATACTGTACACCTCAACCTCTGTCTATCCTGGCACTTCTCCTCGTATTCCCCATCTTTCTCGTGTAAACGCATACTGTACACCTCAAACACTGTCTATCCTGGCACTTCTCCTCGTATTCCCTATCTTTTCCGTATTAAACGCATACTGTACACCTCAACCTCTGTCTATCCTGGCACTTCCTGTATTCCCTATCTTTTCCGTATAAACGCATACTGTACTCCTCAACCTCTGTCTATCCTATTACTACTCGTATTCCCTATGTTTCTCGTATAAACGCATACTGCACTCCTCAACCTCTTGCTAACCTAGTACTGCCCCTCGAATTCCCTATCTTTCTCGTATAAATGCATACTGTACTCCTCAACCTCTGTCTAACCTAGTACTGCCCCTCGTATTCCCTATCTTTCTCGTATAAACGCATACTGCTCACCTCAACCTCTGTCTATCCTGGCACTTCTCCTCGTATTCCCTATCTTTTCCGTATAAACGCATACTGTACTCCTCAACCTCTGTCTATCCTGGAACTTCTCCTCGTATTCCGTATCTTTTCCGTATAAACGCATACTGTACTCCTCAACCTCTGTCTAACCTAGTACTATTCGTATTCCCTATCTTTCTCGTATAAACGCATACTGTACACCTCAACCTCTGTCTATCCTGGCACTTCTCCTCGTATTCCCTATCTTTCTCATATAAACGCATACTGTACACCTCAACCTCTGTCTATCCTGGCACTTCTCCTCGTATTCCCTTTCTTTTCCGTATAAACGCATACTGTACACCTCAACCTCTGTCTATCCTGGCACTTCTCCTCGTATTCCCTATCTTTCTCGTATAAACGCATACTGTACACCTCAACCTCTGTCCATCCTGGCACTTCTCCTCGTATTCCCTATCTTTTCCGTATAAACGCATACTGTACTCCTCAACCTCTCACTATCCTGGCACTTTTCCTCGTATTCCCTATCTTTTCCGTATAAACGGATACTGTACTATTCAACCTCTGTCTATCCTGGCACTTCTCCTCGTATTCCCTATCTTTTTCGTATAAACGCATACTGTACTCCTCAACCTCTGTCTATCCTTGCACTTCTCCTCGTATTCCCTATCTTTTCCGTATAAACGCATACTGTACTCCTCAACCTCTGTCTATCCTAGTGCTACTCGTATTCCCTATCTTTCTCATATAAACGCATACTGTACACCTCAACCTCTGTCTATCCTGGCGCTTCTCCTCGTATTCCCTTTCTTTCTCGTATAAACGCATACTGTACACCTCAACCTCTGTCTATCCTGGCACTTCTCCTCGTATTCCCTTTCTTTCTCGTATAAACGCGTACTGTACACCTCAAACTCTGTCTATCCTGGCGCTTCTCCTCGTTTTCCCTATCTTTCTGGTATAAACGCATACTGTACACCTCAACCTCTGTCTATCCTGGCACTTCTCCTCGTATTCCCTTTCTTTCTCGTATAAACGCATACTGTACTCCTCAACCTCTGTCTATTCTGGTACTTCTCCTCGTATTCCCTATCTTTCTCGTATAAACGCATATTGTACACCTCAACCTCTGTCTATCCTGGCACTTCTCCTCGTATTCCCTATCTTTCTCGTATAAACGCATACTGTACACCTCAACCTCTGTCTATCCTGGCACTTCTCGTATTCCCTATCTTTTCCGTATAAACGCATACTGTACTCCTCAACCTCTGTATATCCTAGTACTACTCGTATTCCCTATGTTTCCCGTATAAACGCATACTGTACTACTCAACCTCTGTCTATCCTGGCCTTTCTCCTCGTATTACCTATCTTTCTCGTATAAACGCATACTGCAATCCTCAACCTCTTGATAACCTAGTACCGCCCCTCGTATTCCCTATCTTTCTAGTATAAACGCATACTGTACTCCTCAACCTCTGTCTAACCTAGTACTGCCCCTCGTATTCCCTATCTTTCTCGTATAAACGCATACTGTACACCTCAACCTCTGTCTATCCTGGCACTTCTCCTCGTATTCCCTATCTCTTCCGTATAAACGCATACTGTACTCCTCAACCTCTGTTTAACCTAGTACTACTCGTATTCCCTATCTTTCTCGTATAAACGCATACTGTACACCTCAACCTCTGTCTATCCTGGCACTTCTCCTCGTATTCCCTATCTTTTCCGTATAAACGCATACTGTACACCTCAACCTCTGTCTATCCTGGCACTTCTCCTCGTATTCCCTATCTTTCTCGTATAAACGCATACTGTGCACCTCAACCTCTGTCTATCCTGGCACTTCTCCTCATTTTCCCTATCTTTTCCGTATAAACGCATACTGTACACCTCAACCTCTGTCTATCCTGGCACTTCTCCTCGTATTCCCTATCTTTTCCGTATAAACGCATACTGTACACCTCAACCTCTGTCTATCCTGGCACTTTTCCTCGTATTCCCTATCTTTTCCGTATAAACGGATACTGTACTCCTCAACCTCTGTCTATCCTGGCACTTCTCCTCGTATTCCCTATCTTTTCCGTATAAACGCATACTGTACTCCTTAACCTCTGTCTATCCTGGCACTTCTCCTCGTATTCCCTATCTTTTCCGTATAAACGCATACTGTACTCCTCAACCTCTGTCTATCCTAGTACTACTCGTATTCCCTATCTTTCTCATATAAACGCATACTGTACACCTCAACCTCTGTCTATCCTGGCGCTTCTCCTCGTATTCCCTTTCTTTCTCGTATAAACGCATACTGTACACCTCAACCTCTGTCTATCCTGGCACTTCTCTTCGTATTCCCTTTCTTTCTCGTATAAACGAATACTGTACACCTCAACCTCTGTCTATCATGGCGCTTCTCCTCGTTTTCCCTATCTTTCTGGTATAAACGCATACTGTACACCTCAACCTCTGTCTATCCTGGCACTTCTCCTCGTAGTCCCTATCTTTCTCGTATAAACGCATACTGTACACCTCAAACTCTGTCTATCCTGGCACTTCTCCTCGTATTCCCTATCTTTTCAGTATAAACGCATACTGTACACCTCAACCGCTGTCTATCATGGCACTTCTCGTATTCCCTATCTTTTCCGTATAAACGCATACGGTACTCCTCAACCTCTGTCTATCCTAGTACTACTCGTATTCCCTATGTTTCTCGTATAAACGCATACTGTACTACTGAACCTCTTTCAATCCTGGCACTTCTCCTCGTATTCCCTATCTTTCTCGTATAAACGCATACTGCACTCCTCAACCTCTTGCTAACCTAGTACTGCCCCTCGTATTCCCTATCTTTCTCGTATAAACGCATACTGTACACCTCAACCTCTGTCTATCCCTTTACTTCTCCTCGTATTCCCTATCTTTCTCGTATAAACGCATACTGTACACCTCAACCTCTGTCTATCCTGGCACTTCTCCTCATTTTCCCTATCTTTTCCGTATAAACGCATACTGTACACCTCAACCTCTGTCTATCCTGGCACTTCTCCTCGTATTCCCTATCTTTTCCGTATAAACGCATACTGTACTCCTCAACCTCTGTCTATCCTGGCACTTCTCCTCGTATTCCCTATCTTTTCCGTATAAACGCATACTGTACATCTCAACCTCTGTCTATCCTGGCACTTCTCCTCGTGTTCCCTATTTTTTCCGTATAAACGGATACTATACTCCTCAACCTCTGTCTATCCTGGCACTTCTCCTCGTATTCCCTATCTTTTCCGTATAAATGCATACTGTACTCCTCAACCTCTGTCTATCCTGGCACTTCTCCTCGTATTCCCCATCTTTTCCGTATAAACGCATACTGTACTCCTCAACCTCTGTCTATCCTAGTACTACTCGTATTCCCTATCTTTCTCATATAAACGCATACTGTACACCTACACCTCTGTCTATCCTGGCACTTCTCCTCGTATTCCCTTTCTTTCTCGTATAAACGCATACTTTACACCTCAACCCCTGTCTATCCTGGCGCTTCTCCTCGATTTCCCTATCTTTCTGGTATAAACGCATACTGTACACCTCAACCTCTGTCTATCCTGGCACTTCTCCTCGTAGTCCCTATCTTTCTCGTATAAACGCATACTGTACACCTCAACCTCTGTATATCCTGGCACTTCTCCTCGTATTCCCTATCTTTTCCGTATAAACGCATACTGTACACCTCAACCTCTGTCTATCCTGGCACTTCTCGTATTCCCTATCTTTTCCGTATAAACGCATACTGTACTCCTCAACCTCTGTCTATCCTAGTACTACTCGTATTCCCTATGTTTCTCGTATAAACGCATACTGTACTCCTCAACCTCTGTCTATCCTAGTACTACTCGTATTCCCTATGTTTCTCGTATAAACGCATACCCTACTCCTCAACCTCTGTCTATCCTGGCACTTCTCCTCGTATTCCCTATCTTTCTCGTGTAAACGCATACTGCACTCCTCAACCTCTTGCTAACCTAGTACTGCCCCTCGTATTCCCTATCTTTCTCGTATAAACGCATACTGTACTCCTCAACCTCTGTCTAACCTAGTACTGCCCCTCGTATTCCCTATCTTTCTCGTATAAACGCATACTGTACACCTCAACCTCTGTCTATCCTGGCACTTCTCCTCGTATTCCCTATCTTTTCCGTATAAACGCATACTGTACTCCTCAACCTCTGTCTAACCTAGTACTACTCGTATTCCCTATCTTTCTCGTATAAACGCATACTGTACACCTCAACCTCTGTCTATCCTGGCACTTCTCCTCGTATTCCCTATCTTTTCCGTATAAACGCATACTGTACACCTCAACCTCTTTCTATCCTGGCACTTCTCCTCGTATTCCCCATCTTTCTCGTGTAAACGCATACTGTACACCTCAAACACTGTCTATCCTGGCACTTCTCCTCGTATTCCCTATCTATTTCGTATTAAACGCATACTGTACACCTCAACCTCTGTCTATCCTGGCACTTCTCGTATTCCCTATCTTCTCCGTATAAACGCATACTGTACTCCTCAACCTCTGTCTATCCTAGTACTACTCGTATTCCCTATGTTTCTAGTATAAACGCATACTGCACTCCTCAACCTCTTGCTAACCTAGTACTGCCCCTCGTATTCCCTATCTTTTTCACGTATAAATGCATACTGTACTCCTCAACCTCTGTCTAACCTAGTACTGCCCCTCGTATTCCCTATCTTTCTCGTATAAACGCATACTGCTCACCTCAACCTCTGTCTATCCTGGCACTTCTCCTCGTATTCCCTATCTTTTCCGTATAAACGCATACTGTACTCCTCAACCTCTGTCTATCCTGGAACTTCTCCTCGATTCCATATCTTTTCCGTATAAACGCATACTGTACTCCTCAACCTCTGTCTAACCTAGTACTATTCGTATTCCCTATCTTTCTCGTATAAACGCATACTGTACACCTCAACCTCTGTCTATCCTGGCACTTCTCCTCGTATTCCCTATCTTTCTCATATAAACGCATACTGTACACCTCAACCTCTGTCTATCCTGGCACTTCTCCTCGTATTCCCTTTCTTTTCCGTATAAACGCATACTGTACACCTCAACCTCTGTCTATCCTGGCACTTCTCCTCGTATTCCCTATCTTTCTCGTATAAACGCATACTGTACACCTCAACCTCTGTCTATCCTGGCACTTCTCCTCATTTTCCCTATCTTTTCCGTATAAACGCATACTGTACACCTCAACCTCTGTCTATCCTGGCACTTCTCCTCGTATTTCCTATCTTTTCCGTATAAACGCATACTGTACACCTCAACCTCTGTCTATCCTGGCACTTCTCCTCGTATTCCCTATCTTTTCCGTATAAACGCATACTGTACTCCTCAACCTCTGTCTATCCTGGCACTTCTACTCGTATTCCCTATCTTTTCCGTATAAACGCATACTGTACTCCTCAACCTCTGTCTATCCTAGTGCTACTCGTATTCCCTATCTTTCTCATATAAACGCATACTGTACACCTCAACCTCTGTCTATCCTGGCGCTTCTCCTCGTATTCCCTTTCTTTCTCGTATAAACGCATACTGTACACCTCAACCTCTGTCTATCCTGGCGCTTCTCCTCGTTTTCCCTATCTTTCTGGTATAAACGCATACAGTACACCTCAACCTCTGTCTATCCTGGCACTTCTCCTCGTAGTCCCTATCTTTCTCGTATAAACGCATACTGTACACCTCAACCTCTGTATATCCTGGCACTTCTCCTCGTATTCCCTATCTTTTCCGTATAAACGCATACTGTACACCTCAACCTCTGTCTATCCTGGCGCTTCTCCTCGTTTTCCCTATCTTTCTGGTATAAACGCATACTGAACACCTCAACCTCTGTCTATCCTGGCACTTCTCCTCGTAGTCCCTATCTTTCTCGTATAAACGCATACTGTACACCTCAACCTCTGTATATCCTGGCACTTCTCCTCGTATTCCCTATCTTTTCCGTATAAACGCATACTGTACACCTCAACCTCTGTCTATCCAGGCACTTCTCGTATTTCCTATCTTTTCCGTATAAACGCATACTGTACTCCTCAACCTCTGTCTATCCTAGTACTACTCGTATTCCCTATGTTTCTCGTATAAACGCATACTGTACACCTCAACCTCTGTCTATCCTGGCACTTCTCCTCGTAGTCCCTATCTTTCTCGTATAAACGCATACTGCACTCCTCAACCTCTGTCTATCCTGGCACTCCTCCTCGTATTCCGTATCTTTCTCGTATAAACGCATACTGTACACCTCAACCACTGTCTATCCTGGCACTTCTCCTCGTATTCCCTATCTTTTCCGTATAAACGCATACTGTACACCTCAACCTCTGTCTATCCTGGCACTTCTCCTCGTATTCCTTATCTTTTCCGTATAAACGCATACTGTACACCTCAACCTCTGTCTATCCTGGCACTTCTCCTCGTATTCCCTATCTTTTCCGTATAAACGGATACTGTACTCCTCAACCTCTGTCTATCCTGGCACTTCTCCTCGTATTCCCTATCTTTTCCGTATAAACGCATACTCTACTCCTCAACCTCTGTCTATCCTGGCACTTCTCCTCGTATTCCCTATCTTTTCCGTATAAACGCATACTGTACTCCTCAAGCTCTGTCTATCCTAGTACTACTCGTATTCCCTATCTTTCTCATATAAACGCATACTGTACACCTCAACCTCTGTCTATCCTAACGCTTCTCCTCGTATTTTCTTTCTTTCTCGTATAAACGCATACTGTACACCTCAACCTCTGTCTATCCTGGCACTTCTCCTCGTATTCCGTATCTTTCTCGTATAAACGCATACTGTCCACCTCAACCACTGTCTATCCTGGCACTTCTCCTCGTATTCCCTATCTTTTCCGTATAAACGCATACTGTACACCTCAACCTCTGTCTATCCTGGCACTTCTCCTCGTATTCCCTATCTTTTCCGTATAAACGCATACTGTACACCTCAACCTCTGTCTATCCTGGCACTTCTCCTCGTATTCCCTATCTTTTCCGTATAAACGGATACTGTACTCCTCAACCTCTGTCTATCCTGGCACTTCTCCTCGTATTCCATATCTTTTCCGTATAAACGCATACTGTACTCCTCAACCTCTGTCTATTGTGGCACTTCTCCTCGTATTCCCTATCTTTTCCGTATAAACGCATACTGTACTCCTCAAGCTCTGTCTATCCTAGTACTACTCGTATTCCCTATCTTTCTCATATAAACGCATACTGTACACCTCAACCTCTGTCTATCCTAACGCTTCTCCTCGTATTTTCTTTCTTTCTCGTATAAACGCATACTGTACACCTCAACCTCTGTCTATCCTGGCACTTCTCCTCGTATTCCCTTTCTTTCTCGTATAAACGCGTACTGTACACCTCAACCTCTGTCTATCCTGGCACTTCTCCTCGTATTCCCTTTCTTTCTCGTATAAACGCATACTGTACTCCTCAACCTCTGTCTATCCTGGTACTTCTCCTCGTATTCCCTATCTTTCTCGTATAAACGCATACTGTACACCTCAACCTCTGTCTATCCTGGCACTTCTCCTCGTATTCCCTATCTTTTCCGTATAAACGCATACTGTACACCTCAACCTCTGTCTATCCTGGCACTTCTCGTATTCCCTATCGTTTCCGTATAAACGCATACTGTACTCCTCAACCTCTGTATATCCTAGTACTACTGGTATTCCCTATGTTTCCCGTATAAACGCATACTGTACTACTCAACCTCTGTCTATATTGGCACTTCTCCTCGTATTCCCTATCTTTCTCGTATAAACGCATACTGCACTCCTCAACCTCTTGCTACCCTAGTACTGCCCCTCGTATTCCCTATCTTTCTCGTATAAACGCATACTGTACTCCTCAAACTCTGTCTAACCTTGTACTGTCCCTCGTATTCCCTATCTTTTCCGTGTAAACACATACTGTTCACCACAACCTCTGTCTAACCTAGTACTACTCGTATTCCCTATCTTTCTCGTATAAACGCATACTGTACACCTCAACCTCTGTCTATCCTGGCACTTCTCCTCGTATTCCCTATCTTTTCCGTATAAACGCATACTGTACACCTCAACCTCTGTCTATCCTGGCACTTCTCCTCGTATTCCCTATCTTTCTCGTATAAACGCATACTGTACACCTCAACCTCTGTCTATCCTGGCACTTCTCCTCATTTTCCCTATCTTTTCCGTATAAACGCATACTGTATACCTCAACCTCTGTCTATCCTGGCACTTCTCCTCGTATTCCCTATCTTTTCCGTATAAACGCATACTGTACTCCTCAACCTCTGTCTATCCTGGCACTTCTCCTCGTATTCCCTATCTTTTCCGTATAAACGCATACTGTACACCTCAACCTCTGTCTATCCTGGCACTTCTCCTCGTATTCCCTATCTTTTCCGTATAAACGGATACTGTACTCCTCAACCTCTGTCTATCCTGGCACGTCTCCTCGTATTCCCTATCTTTTCCGTATAAACGCATACTGTACTCCTCAACCTCTGTCTAACCTGGCACTTCTCCTCGTATTCCCTATCTTTTCCGTATAAACGCATACTGTACTCCTCAACCTCTGTCTATCCTAGTACTACTCGTATTCCCTATCTTTCTCATATAAACGCATACTGTACACCTCAACCTCTGTCTATCCTGGCACTTCTCCTCGTATTCCCTATCTTTTCCGTATAAACGCATACTGTACACCTCAACCTCTGTATATCCTGGCACTTCTCTTCGTATTCCCTTTCTTTCTCGTATAAACGCATACTGTACACCTCAACCCCTGTCTATCCTGGCGCTTCTCCTCGTTTTGCTTATCTTTCTGGTATAAACGCATACTGTACACCTCAACCTCTGTCTATCGTGGCACTTCTCCTCGTAGTCCCTATCTTTCTCGTATAAACGCATACTGTACACCTCAACCTCTGTATATCCTGGCACTTCTCCTCGTATTCCCTATCTTTCTCGTATAAACGCAAACTGCACTCCTCATCCTCTTGCTAACCCAGTACTGCCCCTCGTATTCCCTATCTTTCTCGTATAAATGCATACTGTACTCCTCAACCTCTGTCTAACCTAGTACTGCCCCTCGTGTTCCCTATCTTTCTCGTATAAACGCATACTGTACACCTCAACCTCTGTCTATCCTGGCACTTCTCCTCGTATTCCCTATCTTTTCCGTATAAACGCATACTGTACTCCTCAACCTCTGTCTATCCTGGCACTTCTCCTCGTATTCCCTATATTTCTCGTATAAACGCATACTGTACACCTCAACTTCTGTCTATCCTGGCACTTCTTCTCGTATTCCCTATCTTTCTCGTATAAACGCATACTGTACACCTCAACCTCTGTCTATCCTGGCACTTCTCATCGTATTCCCTATCTTTCTCGTATAAACGCATACTGTACACCTCAACCTCTGTCTATCCTGGCACTTCTCCTCGTATTCCCTATCTTTTCCGTATAAACGCATACTGTACACCTCAAACTCTGTCTATCCTGGCACTTCTCCTCGTATTTTCTATCTTTCTCGTATAAACGCATACTGTACACCTCAACCTCTGGCTATCCTGGCACTTCTCCTCATTTTCCCTATCTTTTCCGTATAAACGCATACTGTACACCTCAACCTCTGTCTATCCTGGCACTTCTCCTCGTATTCCCTATCTTTTCCGTATAAACGCATACTGTACTCCTCAACCTCTGTCTATCTTGGCACTTCTCCTCGTATTCCCTATGTTTTCCGTATATACGCATACTGTACTCCTCAACCTCTGTCTATCCTGGCACTTCTCCTCGTATTCCCTATCTTTTCCGTATAAACGCATACTGTACTCCTCAACCTCTGTCTATCCTAGTACTACTCGTATTACCTATCTTTCTCATATAAACGCATACTGTACACCTCAACCTCTGTCTATCCTGGCGCTTCTCCTCGTATTCCCTTTCTTTCTCGTATAAACGCATACTGTACACCTCAACCTCTGTCTATCCTGGCACTTCTCCTCGTATTCCCTATCTTTTCCGTATTAAACGCATACTGTACACCTCAACCTCTGTCTATCCTGGCACTTCCTGTATTCCCTATCTTTTCCGTATAAACGCATACTGTACTCCTCAACCTCTGTCTATCCTATTACTACTCGTATTCCCTATGTTTCTCGTATAAACGCATACTGCACTCCTCAACCTCTTGCTAACCTAGTACTGCCCCTCGTATTCCCTATCTTTCTCGTATAAATGCATACTGTACTCCTCAACCTTGTCTAACCTAGTACTGCCCCTCGTATTCCCTATCTTTCTCGTATAAACGCATACTGCTCACCTCAACCTCTGTCTATCCTGGCACTTCTCCTCGTATTCCCTATCTTTTCCGTATAAACGCATACTGTACTCCTCAACCTCTGTCTATCCTGGAACTTCTCCTCGTATTCCCTATCTTTTCCGTATAAACGCATACTGTACTCCTCAACCTCTGTCTAACCTAGTACTATTCGTATTCCCTATCTTTCTCGTATAAACGCATACTATACACCTCAACCTCTGTCTATCCTGGCACTTCTCCTCGTATTCCCTATCTTTCTCATATAAACGCATACTGTACACCTCAACCTCTGTCTATCCTGGCACTTCTCCTCGTATTCCCTTTCTTTTCCGTATAAACGCATACTGTACACCTCAACCTCTGTCTATCCTGGCACTTCTCCTCGTATTCCCTATCTTTCTCGTATAAACGCATACTGTACACCTCAACCTCTGTCCATCCTGGCACTTCTCCTCGTATTCCCTATCTTTTCCGTATAAACGCATACTGTACTCCTCAACCTCTCACTATCCTGGCACTTTTCCTCGTATTCCCTATCTTTTCCGTATAAACGGATACTGTACTATTCAACCTCTGTCTATCCTGGCACTTCTCCTCGTATTCCCTATCTTTTTCGTATAAACGCATACTGTACTCCTCAACCTCTGTCTATCCTTGCACTTCTCCTCGTATTCCCTATCTTTTCCGTATAAACGCATACTGTACTCCTCAACCTCTGTCTATCCTAGTGCTACTCGTATTCCCTATCTTTCTCATATAAACGCATACTGTACACCTCAACCTCTGTCTATCCTGGCGCTTCTCCTCGTATTCCCTTTCTTTCTCGTATAAACGCATACTGTACACCTCAACCTCTGTCTATCCTGGCACTTCTCCTCGTATTCCCTTTCTTTCTCGTATAAACGCGTACTGTACACCTCAAACTCTGTCTATCCTGGCGCTTCTCCTCGTTTTCCCTATCTTTCTGGTATAAACGCATACTGTACACCTCAACCTCTGTCTATCCTGGCACTTCTCCTCGTATTCCCTTTCTTTCTCGTATAAACGCATACTGTACTCCTCAACCTCTGTCTATTCTGGTACTTCTCCTCGTATTCCCTATCTTTCTCGTATAAACGCATATTGTACACCTCAACCTCTGTCTATCCTGGCACTTCTCCTCGTATTCCCTATCTTTCTCGTATAAACGCATACTGTACACCTCAACCTCTGTCTATCCTGGCACTTCTCGTATTCCCTATCTTCTCCGTATAAACGCATACTGTACTCCTCAACCTCTGTCTATCCTAGTACTACTCGTATTCCCTATGTTTCTAGTATAAACGCATACTGCACTCCTCAACCTCTTGCTAACCTAGTACTGCCCCTCGTATTCCCTATCTTTTTCACGTATAAATGCATACTGTACTCCTCAACCTCTGTCTAACCTAGTACTGCCCCTCGTATTCCCTATCTTTCTCGTATAAACGCATACTGCTCACCTCAACCTCTGTCTATCCTGGCACTTCTCCTCGTATTCCCTATCTTTTCCGTATAAACGCATACTGTACTCCTCAACCTCTGTCTATCCTGGAACTTCTCCTCGATTCCATATCTTTTCCGTATAAACGCATACTGTACTCCTCAACCTCTGTCTAACCTAGTACTATTCGTATTCCCTATCTTTCTCGTATAAACGCATACTGTACACCTCAACCTCTGTCTATCCTGGCACTTCTCCTCGTATTCCCTATCTTTCTCATATAAACGCATACTGTACACCTCAACCTCTGTCTATCCTGGCACTTCTCCTCGTATTCCCTTTCTTTTCCGTATAAACGCATACTGTACACCTCAACCTCTGTCTATCCTGGCGCTTCTCCTCGTTTTCCCTATCTTTCTGGTATAAACGCATACAGTACACCTCAACCTCTGTCTATCCTGGCACTTCTCCTCGTAGTCCCTATCTTTCTCGTATAAACGCATACTGTACACCTCAACCTCTGTATATCCTGGCACTTCTCCTCGTATTCCCTATCTTTTCCGTATAAAACGCATACTGTACACCTCAACCTCTGTCTATCCTGGCACTTCTCCTCGTAATTCCCTATCTTTTCCGTATAAACGCATACTGTACTACTCAACCTCTGTCTATCCTGGCACTTCTACTCGTATTCCCTATCTTTTCCGTATAAACGCATACTGTACTCCTCAACCTCTGTCTATCCTAGTACTACTCGTATTCCCTATCTTTCTCATATAAACGCATACTGTACACCTCAACCTCTGTCTATCCTGGCGCTTCTCCTCGTATTCCCTTTCTTTCTCGTATAAACGCATACTGTACACCTCAACCTCTGTCTATCCTGGCGCTTCTCCTCGTTTTCCCTATCTTTCTGGTATAAACGCATACAGTACACCTCAACCTCTGTCTATCCTGGCACTTCTCCTCGTAGTCCCTATCTTTTCTCGTATAAACGCATACTGTACACCTCAACCTCTGTATATCCTGGCACTTCTCCTCGTATTCCCTATCTTTTCCGTATAAACGCATACTGTACACCTCAACCTCTGTCTATCCTGGCGCTTCTCCTCGTTTTCCCTATCTTTCTGGTATAAACGCATACTGACACCTCAACCTCTGTCTATCCTGGCACTTCTCCTCGTAGTCCCTATCTTTCTCGTATAAACGCATACTGTACACCTCAACCTCTGTATATCCTGGCACTTCTCCTCGTATTCCCTATCTTTTCCGTATAAACGCATACTGTACACCTCAACCTCTGTCTATCCAGGCACTTCTCGTATTTCCTATCTTTTCCCGTATAAACGCATACTGTACTCCTCAACCTCTGTCTATCCTAGTACTACTCGTATTCCCTATGTTTCTCGTATAAACGCATACTGTACACCTCAACCTCTGTCTATCCTGGCACTTCTCCTCGTAGTCCCTATCTTTCTCGTATAAACGCATACTGTACTCCTCAACCTCTGTCTATCCTGGCACTCCTCCTCGTATTCCGTATCTTTCTCGTATAAACGCATACTGTACACCTCAACCACTGTCTATCCTGGCACTTCTCCTCGTATTCCCTATCTTTTCCGGTATAAACGCACTACTGTACACCTCAACCTCTGTCTATCCTGGCACTTCTCCTCGTATTCCTTATCTTTTCGTATAAAACGCATACTGTACACCTCAACCTCTGTCTATCCTGGCACTTCTCCTCGTATTCCCTATCTTTTCCGTATAAACGGATACTGTACTCCTCAACCTCTGTCTATCCTGGCACTTCTCCTCGTATTCCCTATCTTTTCCGTATAAACGCATACTGTACTTCCTCAACCTCTGTCTATCCTGGCACTTCTCCTCGTATTCCCTATCTTTTCCGTATAAACGCATACTGTACTCCTCAAGCTCTGTCTATCCTAGTACTACTCGTATTCCCTATCTTTCTCATATAAACGCATACTGTACACCTCAACCTCTGTCTATCCTAACGCTTCTCCTCGTATTTTCTTTCTTTCCTCGTATAAACGCATACTGATACACCTCAACCTCTGTCTATCCTGGCACTTCTCCTCGTATTCCGTATCTTTCTCGTATAAACGCATACTGTACACCTCAACCACTGTCTATCCTGGCACTTCTCCTCGTATTCCCTATCTTTTCCGTATAAACGCATACTGTACACCTCAACCTCTGTCTATCCTGGCACTTCTCCTCGTATTCCCTATCTTTTCCGTATAAACGCATACTGTACACCTCAACCTCTGTCTATCCTGGCACTTCTCCTCGTATTCCCTATCTTTTCCGTATAAACGGATACTGTACTCCTCAACCTCTGTCTATCCTGGCACTTCTCCTCGTATTCCATATCTTTTCCGTATAAACGCATACTGTACTCCTCAACCTCTGTCTATTGTGGCACTTCTCCTCGTATTCCCTATCTTTTCCGTATAAACGCATACTGTACTCCTCAAGCTCTGTCTATCCTAGTACTACTCGTATTCCCTATCTTTCTCATATAAACGCATACTGTACACCTCAACCTCTGTCTATCCTAACGCTTCTCCTCGTATTTTCTTTCTTTCTCGTATAAACGCATACTGTACACCTCAACCTCTGTCTATCCTGGCACTTCTCCTCGTATTCCCTTTCTTTCTCGTATAAACGCGTACTGTACACCTCAACCTCTGTCTATCCTGGCACTTCTCCTCGTATTCCCTTTCTTTCTCGTATAAACGCATACTGTACTCCTCAACCTCTGTCTATCCTGGTACTTCTCCTCGTATTCCCTATCTTTCTCGTATAAACGGCATACTGTACACCTCAACCTCTGTCTATCCTGGCACTTCTCCTCGTATTCCCTATCTTTTCCGTATAAACGCATACTGTACACCTCAACCTCTGTCTATCCTGGCACTTCTCGTATTCCCTATCGTTTCCGTATAAACGCATACTGTACTCCTCAACCTCTGTATATCCTAGTACTACTCGTATTCCCTATGTTTCCCGTATAAACGCATACTGTACTACTCAACCTCTGTCTATATTGGCACTTCTCCTCGTATTCCCTATCTTTCTCGTATAAACGGCATACTGCACTCCTCAACCTCTTGCTACCCTAGTACTTGCCCCTCGTATTCCCTATCTTTCTCGTATAAACGCATACTGTACTCCTCAAACTCTGTCTAACCTTGTACTGTCCCTCGTATTCCCTATCTTTTCCGTGTAAACACATACTGTTCACCACAACCTCTGTCTAACCTAGTACTACTCGTATTCCCTATCTTTCTCGTATAAACGCATACTGTACACCTCAACCTCTGTCTATCCCTGGCACTTCTCCTCGTATTCCCTATCTTTTCCGTATAAACGCATACTGTACAACCTCAACCTCTGTCTATCCTGGCACTTCTCCTCGTATTCCCTATCTTTCTCGTATAAACGCATACTGTACACCTCAACCTCTGTCTATTCCTGGCACTTCTCCTCATTTTCCCTATCTTTTCCGTATAAACGCATACTGTATACCTCAACCTCTGTCTATCCTGGCACTTCTCCTCGTATTCCCTATCTTTTTCCGTATAAACGCATACTGTACTCCTCAACCTCTGTCCTATCCTGGCACTTCTCCTCGTATTCCCTATCTTTTCCGTATAAACGCATACTGTACACCTCAACCCTCTGTCTATCCTGGCACTTCTCCTCGTATTCCCTATCTTTTCCGTATAAACGGATACTGTTACTCCTCAACCTCTGTCTATCCTGGCACTTCTCCTCGTATTCCCTATCTTTTCCGTATAAACGCATACTGTACTCCTCAACCTCTGTCTAACCTGGCACTTCTCCTCGTATTCCCCTATCTTTTCCGTATAAACGCATACTGTACTCCTCAACCTCTGTCTATCCTAGTACTACTCGTATTCCCTATCTTTCTCATATAAACGCATACTGTTACACCTCAACCTCTGTCTATCCTGGCACTTCTCCTCGTATTCCCTATCTTTTCCGTATAAACGCATACTGTACACCTCAACCTCTGTATATCCTGGCACTTCTCTTCGTATTCCCTTTCTTTCTCGTATAAACGCATACTGTACACCTCAACCCCTGTCTATCCTGGCGCTTCTCCTCGTTTTGCTTATCTTTCTGGTATAAACGCATACTGTACACCTCAACCCTCTGTCTATCGTGGCACTTCTCCT
>JAUKNL010000311.1:0-194619 GCA_030765065.1 Deroplatys truncata
TACTATTCTTGGTATATATAGGCATATTATGACGTGAAATATCCATTTATATGATATTTAAGGAGTTTGAAAGAAGTGAAGTAAACGCGATTTTACACTCACTAGGGGCTAGAAAATCGAAATTCTTGACTTTTTGAAAACTTAGTATTCTTGGTATATATAGGCTTATTATGAGGTGATACATCCATGTATATGATTTTAAAGCAGTTTGAAGGAAGTGAAGTAAACGCGATTTTACACTCACTAGTGGATAGAAAATCGAATTTCTTGGCTTCTTGAAAACTCAGTATTCTTGTTATATAGAGGCTTTTTATGAGGTGATACATCCCTTTATGTGATTTTTATGCAGTTTGAAAGAAGTAAAGTATACGCGATTTTACGCTCACTAGGGCTAAAATATCGAATTTCTTGACTTGTTGAAAACTGAGTTTTCTTGGTATATAGATGCTTATTATGAGGTGATACATACATTTATATGATTTTTAAGCAGTTTGAAAGAAGTGAAGTAAACGTGATTTTACACTCACTAGGGGCTAGAAAATCGAATTTCTGGACTTTATGAAAACTCAGTATTCTTGTATATATAGGCTTATAATGAAGTGGAACATCCATTTATATGATTTTTAAGCAGTTTGAAAGAAGAGAAGTAAACGCGATTTTACTGTCACTAGGAGCTAGAAAATTGAATTTCTTGCCTTGTTGAAAACTCAATATTCTTGGTATATGTAGGCTTATAATGAAGTGAAACATCCATTTATATGATTTTAAGCAGTTTGAAAGAAGTGAAGTAAACGCCATTTTACACTCACTAGGGGCTAGAAAATCGAAATTCTTGACTTTTTGAAAACTTAGTATTCTTGGTATATAGAGGCTTATTATGACGTGATACATCCATTTATATGATTTTTAAGCAGTTTGAAGGAAGTGAAGTAAATGCGATTTTACACTTACTAGGGGCTAGAAAATCGAATTTCTTGACTTGTTAAAATCTTAGTATTCTTGGTATATCATAGGCTTATTATGACGTGAAATATCCATTTATATGATTTTTATGCAGTTTGAAAGAAGTGAAGTAAACGCGATTTTACTCTCACTAGGGGCTAGAAAATCGAATTTCTTGACTTGTTAGAAACTTAGTATTCTTGGTATATATAGGCTTATTATGACGTGAAACATCCATTTATATGGTTTTCGAAGTTTGTAAGAAGTGTGGAAAGCGTGATTTTACGCTTACTAGGGGCTAGAAAATCGAATTTCTTGACTTATTGAAAACTCAGTATTCTTGGTATATAGAGGCTTATTATGACGTGATACATCCATTTATATGATTTTTAAACAGTTTGAAAGAAGTGAAGTAAACGCGATTTTACTCTCACTAGGGGCTAGAAAATTGAATTTCTTGACTTGTTGAAAACTCAATATTCTTGGTATATGTAGGCTTATAATGACGTGAAACATCCTTTTATATAATTTTTAAGCAGTTTGAAAGAAGTGAAGTAAACGCGATTTTACACTCACTAGGGGCTAGAAAATCGAAATTCTTGACTTTTTGAAAACTCAGTATTCTTGTTATATAGAGGCTTATTATGAGGTGATACACCCATTTATATGATTTTTAAGCAGTTTGAAAGAAGTGAAGTAAACGCGATTTTACGCTCACTGGGGTTAGAAAATCGAATTTCTTGACTTGTTGAAAACTGAATATTCTTGGTATATAGATGCTTATTATGAGGTGATACATACATTTATATGATTTTTAAGCAGTTTGAAAGAAGTGAAGTAAACGTGATTTTACACTCACTAGGGGCTAGAAAATCAAATTTCTGGACTTTATGAAAACTCAGTATTCTTGTATATATAGGCTTATAATGAAGTGGAACATCCATTTATATGATTTTTAAGCAGTTTGAAAGAAGAGAAGTAAACGCGATTTTACACTCACTAGGGGCTAGAAAATCGAAATTCTTGACTTTTGAAAACTCAGTATTCTTGGTATATAGAGCTTTTTATGAGGTGATACATTCATTTATATGATTTTTATGCAGTTTGAAAGAAGTGAAGTAAACGCGATTTTACTGTCACTAGGGGCTAGAAAATTGAATTTCTTGACTTGTTGAAAACTCAATATTCTTGGTATATGTAGGCTTATAATGAAGTGAAACATGCATTTATATGATTTTTAAGCAGTTTGAAAGAAGTGAAATAAACGCCATTTTACACTCACTAGGGGCTAGAAAATCGAAATTCTTGACTTTTTGAAACTTAGTATTCTTGGTATATAGAGGCTCATTATGAGGTGATACATCCATTTATATGATTTTTAAGCAGTTTGAAAGAAGTGAAGTAAATGCGATTTTACACTTACTAGGGGCTAGAAAATCGAAATTCTTGACTTGTTAAAAACTTAGTATTCTTGGTATATATAGGCTTATTATGACGTGAAATATCCATTTATATGATATTTAAGGAGTTTGAAAAAAGTGAAGTAAACGCGATTTTACACTCACTAGGGGCTAGAAAATCGAAATTCTTGACTTTTTGAAAACTTAGTATTCTTGGTATATATAGGCTTATTATGAGGTGATACATCCATGTATATGATTTTTAAGCAGTTTGAAAGAAGTGAAGTAAACGCAATTTTACACTCACTAGGGGCTAGAAAATCGAATTTCTTGACTTGTTGAAAACTGAGTTTTCTTGGTATGTAGATGCTTATTATGAGGTGATACATACATTTATATGATTTTTAAGCAGTTTGAAAGCAGTGAAGTAAACGTGATTTTACACTCACTAGGGGCTAGAAAATCGAATTTCTTGACTTTATGAAAACTCAGTATTCTTGGTATATATCGGTTTATAATGACGTGAAACATCTATTTATATGATTTTTAAGGAGTTTGAAAGAAGTGAAGTAAACGCGATTTTACTCTCACTAGGGGCTAGCAAATCGAATTCTTGAATTGTTAAAAACTTAGTATTCTTGGTATATATAGGGTTATTATGAGGTGAAATATCCATTTATATGATATTTAAGGAGTTTGAAAGAAGTGAAGTAAACGCGATTTTACACTCACTAGGGGCTAGAAATCGAAATTCTTGACTTTTTGAAAACTTAGTATTCTTGGTATATATAGGCTTATTATGAGGTGATACATCCATGTATATGATTTTTAAGCAGTTTGAAAGAAGTGAAGTAAACGCAATTTTACATTCACTAGGGGATAGAAATCGAATTTCGTGACTTCTTGAAAACTCAGTATTCTTGTTATATAGAGGCTTTTTATGAGGTGATACATCCCTTGGTGTGATTTTTATGCAGTTTGAAAGAAGTAAAGTATACGCGATTTTACGCTCACTAGGGGCTAAAGTATCGAATTTCTTGACTTGTTGAAAACTGAGTTTTCTTGGTATATAGATGCTTATTATGAGGTGATACATACATTTATATGATTTTTAAGCAGTTTGAAAGAAGTGAAATAAACGTGATTTTACACTCACTAGGGGCTAGAAAATCGAATTTCTTGACTTTATGAAAACTCAGTATTCTTGGTATATATCGGTTTTTAATGACGTGAAACATCTATTTATATGATTTTTAAGCAGTTTGAAAGAAGTGAAGTAAACGTGATTTTACACTCACTAGGGTCTAGAAAATCGAATTTCTTGACTTGTTGAAAACTTAGTGTTCTTGGTATATATAGGTTTATTATGACGTGAAACATCCATTTATATGGTTTTTCGAAGTTTGTAAGAAGTGTGGAAAGCGTGATTTTACGCTCTCTAGGGGCTAGAAAATCGAATTTCTTGACTTATTGAAAACTCAGTATTCTTGGTATATAGAGGCTTATTATGACGTGATACATCCTTTTATATGATTTTTAAACAGTTTGAAAGAAGTGAAGTATACGCGATTTTACTCTCACTAGGGGCTAGAAAATTGAATTTCTTGACTTGTTGAAAACTCAGTATTCTTGTTATATAGAGGCTTATTATGAGGTGATACATCCATTTATATGATTTTTAAGCAGTTTGAAAGAAGTGAAGTAAACGCGATTTTACACTCACTGGGGTTAGAAAATCGAATTTCTTGACTTGTTGAAAACTGAATATTCTTGGTATATAGATGCTTATTATGAGGTGATACATACATTTATATGATTTTTAAGCAGTTCGAAAGAAGTGAAGTAAACGTGATTTTACACTCACTAGGGTCTAGAAAATCGAATTTCTGGACTTTATGAAAACTCAGTATTCTTGTATATATAGGCTTATAATGAAGTGGAACATCCATTTATATGATTTTTAAGCAGTTTGAAAGAAGAGAAGTAAACGCCATTTTACACTCACTAGGGGCTAGAAAATCGAAATTCTTGACTTTTTGAAAACTCATTATTCTTGGTATATAGAGGCTTTTTATGAGGTGATACATTCATTTATATGATTTTTATGCAGTGTGAAAGAAGTGAAGTAAACGCCATTTTACACTCACTAGGGGCTAGAGAATTGAAATTCTGGACTTTTGAAAACTTAGTATTCTTGGTATATAGAGGCTTATTATGAGGTGATACATCCATTTATATGATTTTTAAGCAGTTTGAAAGAAGTGAAGTAAATGCGATTTTACACTTACTAGGGGCTAGAAAATCGAATTTCTTGACTTGTTAAAAACTTAGTATTCTTGGTATATATAGGCTTATTATGAGGTGATACATCCATGTATATGATTTTTAAGCAGTTTGAAAGAAGTGAAGTAAACGCAATTTTACACTCACTAGGGGCTAGAAAATCGAATTTCTTGACTTTTTGAAAACTCAGTATTCTTGGTATATAGAGGCTTATTATGAGGTGATACATCCATTTATATGATTTTTAAGCAGTTTGAAAGAAGTGAAGTAAACGCGATTTTACATTCACTAGGGGATAGAAAATCGAATTTCTTGACTTCTTGAAAACTCAGTATTCTTGTTGTATAGAGGCTTTTTATGAGGTGATACATCCCTTGGTGTGATTTTTATGCATCTTGAAAGAAGTAAAGTATACGCGATTTTACGCTCACTAGGGGCTAAAGTATCGAATTTCTTGACTTGTTGAAAACTGAGTTTTCTTGGTATATAGATGCTTATTATGAGGTGATACATACATTTTTATGATTTTTAAACAGTTTGAAAGAAGTGAAGTAAACGTGATTTTACACTCACTAGAGGCTAGAAAATCGAATTTCTTGACTTTATGAAAACTCAGTATTCTTGGTATATATCGGTTTATAATGACGTGAAACATCTATTTATATGATTTTTAAGGAGTTTGAAAGAAGTGAAGTAAACGCGATTTTACACTCACTAGGGGCTAGAAAATCGATATTCTTGACTTTTTGAGAACTCAGTATTCTTGTTATATAGAGGCTTTTTATGAGGTGATACATCCCTTTATTTGATTTTTAAGCAGTTTGAAAGAAGTGAAGTAAACGTGATTTTACATAGTCACTAGGGTCTAGAAAATCGAATTTCTTGACTTGTTGAAAACTTAGTATTCTTGGTATATATAGGCTTATTATGACGTGAAACATCCATTTATATGGTTTTTCGAAGTTTGTAAGAAGTGTGGAAAGCGTGATTTTACGCTTACTAGGGGCTAGAAAATCGAATTTCTTGACTTATTGAAAACTCAGTATTCTTGGTATATAGAGGCTTATTATGACGTGATACATCCATTTATATGATTTTTAAACAGTTTGAAAGAAGTGAAGTAAACGCGATTTTACTCTCACTAGGGGCTAGAAAATTGAATTTCTTGACTTGTTGAAAACTCAATATTCTTGGTATATGTAGGCTTATAATGACGTGAAACATCCTTTTATATAATTTTTAAGCAGTTTGAAAGAAGTGAAGTAAACGCGATTTTACACTCACTAGGGGCTAGAAAATCGAAATTCTTGACTTTTTGAAAACTCAGTATTCTTGTTATATAGAGGCTTATTATGAGGTGATACACCCATTTATATGATTTTTAAGCAGTTTGAAAGAAGTGAAGTAAACGCGATTTTACGCTCACTGGGGTTAGAAAATCGAATTTCTTGACTTGTTGAAAACTGAATATTCTTGGTATATAGATGCTTATTATGAGGTGATACATACATTTATATGATTTTTAAGCAGTTTGAAAGAAGTGAAGTAAACGTGATTTTACACTCACTAGGGGCTAGAAAATCAAATTTCTGGACTTTATGAAAACTCAGTATTCTTGTATATATAGGCTTATAATGAAGTGGAACATCCATTTATATGATTTTTAAGCAGTTTGAAAGAAGAGAAGTAAACGCGATTTTACACTCACTAGGGGCTAGAAAATCGAAATTCTTGACTTTTTGAAAACTCAGTATTCTTGGTATATAGAGGCTTTTTATGAGGTGATACATTCATTTATATGATTTTTATGCAGTTTGAAAGAAGTGAAGTAAACGCGATTTTACTGTCACTAGGGGCTAGAAAATTGAATTTCTTGACTTGTTGAAAACTCAATATTCTTGGTATATGTAGGCTTATAATGAAGTGAAACATGCATTTATATGATTTTTAAGCAGTTTGAAAGAAGTGAAATAAACGCCATTTTACACTCACTAGGGGCTAGAAAATCGAAATTCTTGACTTTTTGAAAACTTAGTATTCTTGGTATATAGAGGCTCATTATGAGGTGATACATCCATTTATATGATTTTTAAGCAGTTTGAAAGAAGTGAAGTAAATGCGATTTTACACTTACTAGGGGCTAGAAAATCGAAATTCTTGACTTGTTAAAAACTTAGTATTCTTGGTATATATAGGCTTATTATGACGTGAAATATCCATTTATATGATATTTAAGGAGTTTGAAAAAAGTGAAGTAAACGCGATTTTACACTCACTAGGGGCTAGAAAATCGAAATTCTTGACTTTTTGAAAACTTAGTATTCTTGGTATATATAGGCTTATTATGAGGTGATACATCCATGTATATGATTTTTAAGCAGTTTGAAAGAAGTGAAGTAAACGCAATTTTACACTCACTAGGGGCTAGAAAATCGAATTTCTTGACTTGTTGAAAACTGAGTTTTCTTGGTATGTAGATGCTTATTATGAGGTGATACATACATTTATATGATTTTTAAGCAGTTTGAAAGCAGTGAAGTAAACGTGATTTTACACTCACTAGGGGCTAGAAAATCGAATTTCTTGACTTTATGAAAACTCAGTATTCTTGGTATATATCGGTTTATAATGACGTGAAACATCTATTTATATGATTTTTAAGGAGTTTGAAAGAAGTGAAGTAAACGCGATTTTACTCTCACTAGGGGCTAGCAAATCGAATTTCTTGAATTGTTAAAAACTTAGTATTCTTGGTATATATAGGGTTATTATGAGGTGAAATATCCATTTATATGATATTTAAGGAGTTTGAAAGAAGTGAAGTAAACGCGATTTTACACTCACTAGGGGCTAGAAAATCGAAATTCTTGACTTTTTGAAAACTTAGTATTCTTGGTATATATAGGCTTATTATGAGGTGATACATCCATGTATATGATTTTTAAGCAGTTTGAAAGAAGTGAAGTAAACGCAATTTTACATTCACTAGGGGATAGAAAATCGAATTTCGTGACTTCTTGAAAACTCAGTATTCTTGTTATATAGAGGCTTTTTATGAGGTGATACATCCCTTGGTGTGATTTTTATGCAGTTTGAAAGAAGTAAAGTATACGCGATTTTACGCTCACTAGGGGCTAAAGTATCGAATTTCTTGACTTGTTGAAAACTGAGTTTTCTTGGTATATAGATGCTTATTATGAGGTGATACATACATTTATATGATTTTTAAGCAGTTTGAAAGAAGTGAAGTAAACGTGATTTTACACTCACTAGGGGCTAGAAAATCGAATTTCTTGACTTTATGAAAACTCAGTATTCTTGGTATATATCGGTTTTTAATGACGTGAAACATCTATTTATATGATTTTTAAGCAGTTTGAAAGAAGTGAAGTAAACGTGATTTTACACTCACTAGGGTCTAGAAAATCGAATTTCTTGACTTGTTGAAAACTTAGTGTTCTTGGTATATATAGGTTTATTATGACGTGAAACATCCATTTATATGGTTTTTCGAAGTTTGTAAGAAGTGTGGAAAGCGTGATTTTACGCTCTCTAGGGGCTAGAAAATCGAATTTCTTGACTTATTGAAAACTCAGTATTCTTGGTATATAGAGGCTTATTATGACGTGATACATCCTTTTATATGATTTTTAAACAGTTTGAAAGAAGTGAAGTATACGCGATTTTACTCTCACTAGGGGCTAGAAAATTGAATTTCTTGACTTGTTGAAAACTCAGTATTCTTGTTATATAGAGGCTTATTATGAGGTGATACATCCATTTATATGATTTTTAAGCAGTTTGAAAGAAGTGAAGTAAACGCGATTTTACACTCACTGGGGTTAGAAAATCGAATTTCTTGACTTGTTGAAAACTGAATATTCTTGGTATATAGATGCTTATTATGAGGTGATACATACATTTATATGATTTTTAAGCAGTTCGAAAGAAGTGAAGTAAACGTGATTTTACACTCACTAGGGTCTAGAAAATCGAATTTCTGGACTTTATGAAAACTCAGTATTCTTGTATATATAGGCTTATAATGAAGTGGAACATCCATTTATATGATTTTTAAGCAGTTTGAAAGAAGAGAAGTAAACGCCATTTTACACTCACTAGGGGCTAGAAAATCGAAATTCTTGACTTTTTGAAAACTCATTATTCTTGGTATATAGAGGCTTTTTATGAGGTGATACATTCATTTATATGATTTTTATGCAGTGTGAAAGAAGTGAAGTAAACGCCATTTTACACTCACTAGGGGCTAGAGAATTGAAATTCTGGACTTTTTGAAAACTTAGTATTCTTGGTATATAGAGGCTTATTATGAGGTGATACATCCATTTATATGATTTTTAAGCAGTTTGAAAGAAGTGAAGTAAATGCGATTTTACACTTACTAGGGGCTAGAAAATCGAATTTCTTGACTTGTTAAAAACTTAGTATTCTTGGTATATATAGGCTTATTATGACGTGAAATATCCATTTATATGATTTTTATGCAGTTTTAAAGAAGTGAAGTAAACGCGATTTTACTCTCACTAGGGGCTAGCAAATCGAATTTCTTGACTTGTTAAAAACTTAGTATTCTTGGTATATATAGGCTTATTATGAGGTGATACATCCATGTATATGATCTTTAAGCAGTTTGAAAGAAGTGAAGTAAACGCAATTTTACACTCACTAGGGGCTAGAAAATCGAATTTCTTGACTTTTTGAAAACTCAGTATTCTTGGTATATAGAGGCTTATTATGACGTGATACATCCATTTATATGATTTTTAAACAGTTTGAAAGAAGTGAAGTAAACGCGATTTTACTCTCACTAGGGGCTAGAAAATTGAATTTCTTGACTTGTTGAAAACTCAATATTCTTGGTATATGTAGGCTTATAATGACGTGAAACATCCTTTTATATAATTTTTAAGGAGTTTGAAAGAAGTGAAGTAAACGCGATTTTACACTCACTAGGGGCTAGAAAATCGATATTCTTGACTTTTTGAGAACTCAGTATTCTTGTTATATAGAGGCTTTTTATGAGGTGATACATCCCTTTATTTGATTTTTAAGCAGTTTGAAAGAAGTGAAGTAAACGTGATTTTACATAGTCACTAGGGTCTAGAAAATCGAATTTCTTGACTTGTTGAAAACTTAGTATTCTTGGTATATATAGGCTTATTATGACGTGAAACATCCATTTATATGGTTTTTCGAAGTTTGTAAGAAGTGTGGAAAGCGTGATTTTACGCTTACTAGGGGCTAGAAAATCGAATTTCTTGACTTATTGAAAACTCAGTATTCTTGGTATATAGAGGCTTATTATGACGTGATACATCCATTTATATGATTTTTAAACAGTTTGAAAGAAGTGAAGTAAACGCGATTTTACTCTCACTAGGGGCTAGAAAATTGAATTTCTTGACTTGTTGAAAACTCAATATTCTTGGTATATGTAGGCTTATAATGACGTGAAACATCCTTTTATATAATTTTTAAGCAGTTTGAAAGAAGTGAAGTAAACGCGATTTTACACTCACTAGGGGCTAGAAAATCGAAATTCTTGACTTTTTGAAAACTCAGTATTCTTGTTATATAGAGGCTTATTATGAGGTGATACACCCATTTATATGATTTTTAAGCAGTTTGAAAGAAGTGAAGTAAACGCGATTTTACGCTCACTGGGGTTAGAAAATCGAATTTCTTGACTTGTTGAAAACTGAATATTCTTGGTATATAGATGCTTATTATGAGGTGATACATACATTTATATGATTTTTAAGCAGTTTGAAAGAAGTGAAGTAAACGTGATTTTACACTCACTAGGGGCTAGAAAATCAAATTTCTGGACTTTATGAAAACTCAGTATTCTTGTATATATAGGCTTATAATGAAGTGGAACATCCATTTATATGATTTTTAAGCAGTTTGAAAGAAGAGAAGTAAACGCGATTTTACACTCACTAGGGGCTAGAAAATCGAAATTCTTGACTTTTTGAAAACTCAGTATTCTTGGTATATAGAGGCTTTTTATGAGGTGATACATTCATTTATATGATTTTTATGCAGTTTGAAAGAAGTGAAGTAAACGCGATTTTACTGTCACTAGGGGCTAGAAAATTGAATTTCTTGACTTGTTGAAAACTCAATATTCTTGGTATATGTAGGCTTATAATGAAGTGAAACATGCATTTATATGATTTTTAAGCAGTTTGAAAGAAGTGAAATAAACGCCATTTTACACTCACTAGGGGCTAGAAAATCGAAATTCTTGACTTTTTGAAAACTTAGTATTCTTGGTATATAGAGGCTCATTATGAGGTGATACATCCATTTATATGATTTTTAAGCAGTTTGAAAGAAGTGAAGTAAATGCGATTTTACACTTACTAGGGGCTAGAAAATCGAAATTCTTGACTTGTTAAAAACTTAGTATTCTTGGTATATATAGGCTTATTATGACGTGAAATATCCATTTATATGATATTTAAGGAGTTTGAAAAAAGTGAAGTAAACGCGATTTTACACTCACTAGGGGCTAGAAAATCGAAATTCTTGACTTTTTGAAAACTTAGTATTCTTGGTATATATAGGCTTATTATGAGGTGATACATCCATGTATATGATTTTTAAGCAGTTTGAAAGAAGTGAAGTAAACGCAATTTTACACTCACTAGGGGCTAGAAAATCGAATTTCTTGACTTGTTGAAAACTGAGTTTTCTTGGTATGTAGATGCTTATTATGAGGTGATACATACATTTATATGATTTTTAAGCAGTTTGAAAGCAGTGAAGTAAACGTGATTTTACACTCACTAGGGGCTAGAAAATCGAATTTCTTGACTTTATGAAAACTCAGTATTCTTGGTATATATCGGTTTATAATGACGTGAAACATCTATTTATATGATTTTTAAGGAGTTTGAAAGAAGTGAAGTAAACGCGATTTTACTCTCACTAGGGGCTAGCAAATCGAATTTCTTGAATTGTTAAAAACTTAGTATTCTTGGTATATATAGGGTTATTATGAGGTGAAATATCCATTTATATGATATTTAAGGAGTTTGAAAGAAGTGAAGTAAACGCGATTTTACACTCACTAGGGGCTAGAAAATCGAAATTCTTGACTTTTTGAAAACTTAGTATTCTTGGTATATATAGGCTTATTATGAGGTGATACATCCATGTATATGATTTTTAAGCAGTTTGAAAGAAGTGAAGTAAACGCAATTTTACATTCACTAGGGGATAGAAAATCGAATTTCGTGACTTCTTGAAAACTCAGTATTCTTGTTATATAGAGGCTTTTTATGAGGTGATACATCCCTTGGTGTGATTTTTATGCAGTTTGAAAGAAGTAAAGTATACGCGATTTTACGCTCACTAGGGGCTAAAGTATCGAATTTCTTGACTTGTTGAAAACTGAGTTTTCTTGGTATATAGATGCTTATTATGAGGTGATACATACATTTATATGATTTTTAAGCAGTTTGAAAGAAGTGAAGTAAACGTGATTTTACACTCACTAGGGGCTAGAAAATCGAATTTCTTGACTTTATGAAAACTCAGTATTCTTGGTATATATCGGTTTTTAATGACGTGAAACATCTATTTATATGATTTTTAAGCAGTTTGAAAGAAGTGAAGTAAACGTGATTTTACACTCACTAGGGTCTAGAAAATCGAATTTCTTGACTTGTTGAAAACTTAGTGTTCTTGGTATATATAGGTTTATTATGACGTGAAACATCCATTTATATGGTTTTTCGAAGTTTGTAAGAAGTGTGGAAAGCGTGATTTTACGCTCTCTAGGGGCTAGAAAATCGAATTTCTTGACTTATTGAAAACTCAGTATTCTTGGTATATAGAGGCTTATTATGACGTGATACATCCTTTTATATGATTTTTAAACAGTTTGAAAGAAGTGAAGTATACGCGATTTTACTCTCACTAGGGGCTAGAAAATTGAATTTCTTGACTTGTTGAAAACTCAGTATTCTTGTTATATAGAGGCTTATTATGAGGTGATACATCCATTTATATGATTTTTAAGCAGTTTGAAAGAAGTGAAGTAAACGCGATTTTACACTCACTGGGGTTAGAAAATCGAATTTCTTGACTTGTTGAAAACTGAATATTCTTGGTATATAGATGCTTATTATGAGGTGATACATACATTTATATGATTTTTAAGCAGTTCGAAAGAAGTGAAGTAAACGTGATTTTACACTCACTAGGGTCTAGAAAATCGAATTTCTGGACTTTATGAAAACTCAGTATTCTTGTATATATAGGCTTATAATGAAGTGGAACATCCATTTATATGATTTTTAAGCAGTTTGAAAGAAGAGAAGTAAACGCCATTTTACACTCACTAGGGGCTAGAAAATCGAAATTCTTGACTTTTTGAAAACTCATTATTCTTGGTATATAGAGGCTTTTTATGAGGTGATACATTCATTTATATGATTTTTATGCAGTGTGAAAGAAGTGAAGTAAACGCCATTTTACACTCACTAGGGGCTAGAGAATTGAAATTCTGGACTTTTTGAAAACTTAGTATTCTTGGTATATAGAGGCTTATTATGAGGTGATACATCCATTTATATGATTTTTAAGCAGTTTGAAAGAAGTGAAGTAAATGCGATTTTACACTTACTAGGGGCTAGAAAATCGAATTTCTTGACTTGTTAAAAACTTAGTATTCTTGGTATATATAGGCTTATTATGACGTGAAATATCCATTTATATGATTTTTATGCAGTTTTAAAGAAGTGAAGTAAACGCGATTTTACTCTCACTAGGGGCTAGCAAATCGAATTTCTTGACTTGTTAAAAACTTAGTATTCTTGGTATATATAGGCTTATTATGAGGTGATACATCCATGTATATGATCTTTAAGCAGTTTGAAAGAAGTGAAGTAAACGCAATTTTACACTCACTAGGGGCTAGAAAATCGAATTTCTTGACTTTTTGAAAACTCAGTATTCTTGGTATATAGAGGCTTATTATGAGGTGATACATCCATTTATATGATTTTTAAGCAGTTTGAAAGAAGTGAAGTAAACGCGATTTTACATTCACTAGGGGATAGAAAATCGAATTTCTTGACTTCTTGAAAACTCAGTATTCTTGTTGTATAGAGGCTTTTTATGAGGTGATACATCCCTTGGTGTGATTTTTATGCAGTTTGAAAGAAGTAAAGTATACGCGATTTTACGCTCACTAGGGGCTAAAGTATCGAATTTCTTGACTTGTTGAAAACTGAGTTTTCTTGGTATATATCGGTTTATAATGACGTGAAACATCTATTTATATGATTTTTAAGGAGTTTGAAAGAAGTGAAGTAAACGCGATTTTACACTCACTAGGGGCTAGAAAATCGATATTCTTGACTTTTTGAGAACTCAGTATTCTTGTTATATAGAGGCTTTTTATGAGGTGATACATCCCTTTATTTGATTTTTAAGCAGTTTGAAAGAAGTGAAGTAAACGTGATTTTACATAGTCACTAGGGTCTAGAAAATCGAATTTCTTGACTTGTTGAAAACTTAGTATTCTTGGTATATATAGGCTTATTATGACGTGAAACATCCATTTATATGGTTTTTCGAAGTTTGTTAGAAGTGTGGAAAGCGTGATTTTACGCTCTCTAGGGGCTAGAAAATCGAATTTCTTGACTTATTGAAAACTCAGTATTCTTGGTATATAAAGGCTTGTTATGACGTGATACATCCATTTATATGATTTTTAAACAGTTTGAAAGAAGTGAAGTAAACGCGATTTTACTCTCACTAGGGGCTAGAAAATTGAATTTCTTGACTTGTTGAAAACTCAATATTCTTGGTATATGTAGGCTTATAATGACGTGAAACATCCTTTTATATGATTTTTAAGCAGTTTTAAAGAAGTGAAGTAAACGCGATTTTACACTCACTAGGGGCTAGAAAATCGAAATTCTTGACTTTTTGAAAACTCAGTATTCTTGGTATATAGAGGCTTTTTATGGGGTGATACATTCATTTATATGATTTTTATGCAGTTTGAAAGAAGTGAAGTAAACGCGATTTTACTGTCACTAGGGGCTAGAAAATTGAATTTCTTGACTTGTTGAAAACTCAATATTCTTGGTATATGTAGGCTTATAATGAAGTGAAACATCCATTTATATGGTTTTTAAGCAGTTTGAAAGAAGTGAAATAAACGCCATTTTACACTCACTAGGGGCTAGAAAATCGAAATTCTTGACTTTTTGAAAACTTAGTATTCTTGGTATATAGAGGCTTATTATGAGGTGATACATCCATTTATATGATTTTTAAGCAGTTTGAAAGAAGTGAAGTAAATGCGATTTTACACTTACTAGGGGCTAGAAAATCGAATTTCTTGACTTGTTAAAAACTTAGTGTTCTTGGTATATATAGGCTTATTATGACGTGAAATATCCATTTATATGATATTTAAGGAGTTTGAAAGAAGTGAAGTAAACGTGATTTTACACTCACTAGGGGCTAGAAAATCGAAATTCTTGACTTTTTGAAAACTTAGTATTCTTGGTATATATAGGCTTATTATGAGGTGATACATCCATGTATATGATTTTTAAGCAGTTTGAAAGAAGTGAAGTAAACACAATTTTACACTCACTAGGGGCTAGAAAATCGAATTTCTTGACTTTTTGAAAACTCAGTATTCTTGGTATATAGAGGCTTATTATGAGGTGATACATCCATTTATATGATTTTTAAGCAGTTTGAAAGAAGTGAAGTAAACGCGATTTTACACTCACTACGGGATAGAAAATCGAATTTCTTGACTTCTTGAAAACTCAGTATTCTTGTTATATAGAGGCTTTTTATGAGGTGATCCATCCCTTTATGTGATTTTTATGCAGTTTGAAAGAAGTAAAGTATACGCGATTTTACGCTCACTAGGGGCTAAAATATCGAATTTCTTGACTTGTTGAAAACTGAGTTTTCTTGGTATGTAGATGCTTATTCTGAGGTGATACCTACATTTATATGATTTTTAAGCAGTTTGAAAGAAGTGAAGTAAACGTGATTTTACACTCACTAGGGGCTAGAAAATCGAATTTCTTGACTATATGAAAACTCAGTATTCTTGGTATATATCGGATTATAATGACGTGAAACATCTATTTATATGATTTTTAAGGAGTTTGAAAGAACTGAAGTAAACGCGATTTTACACTCACTAGGGGCTAGAAAATCGAAATTCTTGACTTTTTGAAAATTCAGTATTCTTGTTATATAAAGGCTTTTTATGAGGTAATACATCCATTTATATGATTTTTAAGCAGTTTGAAAGAAGTGAAGTAAACGTGATTTTACACTCACTAGGGGCTAGAAAATCGAATTTCTTGACTTGTTGAAAACTTAGTATTCTTGGTATATATAGGCTTATTATGACGTGAAACATCCATTTATATGGTTTTTCGAAGTTTGTAAGAAGTGTGGAAAGCGTGATTTTACGCTCACTAGGGGCTAGAAAATCGAATTTCTTGACTTATTGAAAACTCAGTATTCTTGGTATATAGAGGCTTATTATGACGTGATACATCCATTTATATGATTTTTAAACAGTTTGAAAGAAGTGAAGTAAACGCGATTTTACACTCACTAGGGGCTAGAAAATCGAATTTCTTGACTTTTTGAAAACTTAGTATTCTTGGTATATAGAGGCTTATTATGAGGTGATACATCCATTTATATGATTTTTAAGCAGTTTGAAAGAAGTGAAGTAAATGCGATTTTACACTTACTAGGGGCTAGAAAATCGAATTTCTTGACTTGTTAAAAACTTAGTATTCTTGGTATATATAGGCTTATTATGACGTGAAATATCCATTTATATGATTTTTATGCAGTTTGAAAGAAGTGAAGTAAACGCGATTTTACTCTCACTAGGGGCTAGAAAATCGAATATCTTGACTTGTTAAAAACTTACTATTCTTGGTATATATAGGCTTATTATGACGTGAAATATCCATTTATATGATATTTAAGGAGTTTGAAAGAAGTGAAGTAAACGCGATTTTACACTCACTAGGGGCTAGAAAATCGAAATTCTTGACTTTTTGAAAACTTAGTATTCTTGGTATATATAGGCTTATTATGAGGTGATACATCCATGTATATGATTTTAAAGCAGTTTGAAAGAAGTGAAGTAAACGCGATTTTACACTCACTAGTGGATAGAAAATCGAATTTCTTGGCTTCTTGAAAACTCAGTATTCTTGTTATATAGAGGCTTTTTATGAGGTGATACATCCCTTTATGTGATTTTTATGCAGTTTGAAAGAAGTAAAGTATACGCGATTTTACGCTCACTAGGGGCTAAAATATCGAATTTCTTGACTTGTTGAAAACTGAGTTTTCTTGGTATATAGATGCTTATTATGAGGTGATACATACATTTATATGATTTTTAAGCAGTTTGAAAGAAGTGAAGTAAACGTGATTTTACACTCACTAGGGGCTAGAAAATCGAATTTCTGGACTTTATGAAAACTCAGTATTCTTGTATATATAGGCTTATAATGAAGTGGAACATCCATTTATATGATTTTTAAGCAGTTTGAAAGAAGAGAAGTAAACGCGATTTTACTGTCACTAGGAGCTAGAAAATTGAATTTCTTGCCTTGTTGAAAACTCAATATTCTTGGTATATGTAGGCTTATAATGAAGTGAAACATCCATTTATATGATTTTTAAGCAGTTTGAAAGAAGTGAAGCAAACGCCATTTTACACTCACTAGGGGCTAGAAAATCGAATTTCTTGACTTTATGAAAACTCAGTATTCTTGGTATATATCGGCTTATAATGACGTGAAACATCTATTTATATGATTTTTAAGGAGTTTGAAAGAAGTGAAGTAAACGCGATTTTACACTCACTAGGGGCTAGAAAATCGATATTCTTGACTTTTTGAGAACTCAGTATTCTTGTTATATAGAGGCTTTTTATGAGGTGATACATCCCTTTATATGATTTTTAAGCAGTTTGAAAGAAGTGAAGTAAATGCGATTTTACACTTACTAGGGGCTAGAAAATCGAATTTCTTGACTTGTTAAAAACTTAGTATTCTTGGTATATATAGGCCTATTATGACGTGAAATATCCATTTATATGATTTTTAAACAGTTTGAAAGAAGTGAAGTAAACGCAATTTTACTCTTACTAGGGGCTAGAAAATTGAATTTCTTGATTTGTTGAAAACTTAGGATTCTTGGTATATATAGGCTTATTATGACGTGAAATATCCATTTATATGATATTTAAGGAGTTTGAAAGAAGTGAAGTAAACGCGATTTTACACTCACTAGGGGCTAGAAAATCGGAATTCTTGACTTTTTGAAAACTCAGTATTCTTGTTATATAGAGGCTTATTATGAGGTGATACATCCATTTATATGATTTTTAAGCAGTTTGAAAGAAGTGAAGTAAACGCGATTTTACACTCACTGGGGTTAGAAAATCGAATTTCTTGACTTGTTGAAAACTGAATATTCTTGGTATATAGATGCTTATTATGAGGTGATACATACATTTATATGATTTTTAAGCAGTTTGAAAGAAGTGAAGCAAACGCGATTTTACACTCATTAGGGGCTAGAAAATTGAATTTCTTGACTTGTTGAAAACTCAATATTCTTGGTATATGTAGGCTTTTAATGAAGTGAAACATCCATTTATATGATTTTTAAGCAGTTTGAATGAAGTGAAGTAAACGCCATTTTACACTCACTAGGGGCTAGAAAATCGAAATTCTTGACTTTTTGAAAACTTAGTATTCTTGGTATATATAGGCTTATTATGACGTGAAATATCCATTTATATGATTTTTATGCAGTTTGAAAGAAGTGAAGTAAACGCGATTTTACTCTCACTAGGGGCTAGAAAATCGAATTTCTTGACTTGTTAGAAACTTAGTATTCTTGGTATATATAGGCTTATTATGACGTGAAATATCCATTTATATGATATTTAAGGAGTTTGAAAGAAGTGAAGTAAACGCGATTTTACACTCACTAGGGGCTAGAAAATCGAAATTCTTGACTTTTTGAAAACTTTTTTGGTATATATTCTTGGTATATATAGGCTTATTATGAGGTGATACATCCATGTATATGATTTTTAAGCAGTTTGAAAGAAGTGAAGTAAACGCAATTTTACGCTCATTAGGGGCTAAAATATCGAATTTCTTGACTTGTTGAAAACTGAGTTTTCTTGGTATATAGATGCTTATTATGAGGTGATACATACATTTATATGATTTTTAAGCAGTTTGAAAGAAGTGAAGTAAACGTGATTTTACACTCACTAGGGGCTAGAAAATCGAATTTCTTGACTTTATGAAAACTCAGTATTCTTGGTATATATCGGTTTATAATGACGTGAAACATCTATTTATATGATTTTTAAGGAGTTTGAAAGAAGTGAAGTAAACGCGATTTTACACTCACTAGGGGCTAGAAAATCGATATTCTTGACTTTTTGAGAACTCAGTATTCTTGTTATATAGAGGCTTTTTATGAGGTGATACATCCCTTAATTTAATTTTTAAGCAGTTTGAAAGAAGTAAAGTAAACGTGATTTTACACTCACTAATGTCTAGAAAATCGAATTTCTTGACTTGTTGAAAACTTAGTATTCTTGGTATATATAGGCTTATTATGAGGTGAAACATACATTTATATGGTTTTTCGAAGTTTGTAAGAAGTGTGGAAAGCGTGATTTTACGCTTACTAGGGGCTAGAAAATCGAATTTCTTGACTTATTGAAAACTCAGTATTCTTGGTATATAGAGGCTTATTATGACGTGATACATCCATTTATATGATTTTTAAACAGTTTGAAAGAAGTGAAGTAAACGCGATTTTACTCTCACTAGGGGCTAGAAAATTGAATTTCTTGACTTGTTGAAAACTCAATATTCTTGGTATATGTAGGCTTATAATGACGTGAAACATCCTTTTATATGATTTTTAAGCAGTTTGAAAGAAGTGAAGTAAACGCGATTTTACACTCACTAGGGGCTAGAAAATCGAAATTCTTGACTTTTTGAAAACTCAGTATTCTTGTTATATAGAGGCTTATTATGAGGTGATACACCCATTTATATGATTTTTAAGCAGTTTGAAAGAAGTGAAGTAAACGCGATTTTACGCTCACTGGGGTTAGAAAATCGAATTTCTTGACTTGTTGAAAACTGAATATTCTTGGTATATAGATGCTTATTATGAGGTGATACATACATTTATATGATTTTTAAGCAGTTTGAAAGAAGTGAAGTAAACGTGATTTTACACTCACTAGGGGCTAGAAAATCAAATTTCTGGACTTTATGAAAACTCAGTATTCTTGTATATATAGGCTTATAATGAAGTGGAACATCCATTTATATGATTTTTAAGCAGTTTGAAAGAAGAGAAGTAAACGCGATTTTACACTCACTAGGGGCTAGAAAATCGAAATTCTTGACTTTTTGAAAACTCAGTATTCTTGGTATATAGAGGCTTTTTATGAGGTGATACATTCATTTATATGATTTTTATGCAGTTTGAAAGAAGTGAAGTAAACGCGATTTTACTGTCACTAGGGGCTAGAAAATTGAATTTCTTGACTTGTTGAAAACTCAATATTCTTGGTATATGTAGGCTTATAATGAAGTGAAACATCCATTTATATGATTTTTAAGCAGTTTGAAAGAAGTGAAATAAACGCCATTTTACACTCACTAGGGGCTAGAAAATCGAAATTCTTGACTTGTTAGAAACTTAGTATTCTTGGTATATATAGGCTTATTATGACGTGAAACATCCATTTATATGGTTTTTCGAAGTTTGTAAGAAGTGTGGAAAGCGTGATTTTACGCTTACTAGGGGCTAGAAAATCGAATTTCTTGACTTATTGAAAACTCAGTATTCTTGGTATATAGAGGCTTATTATGACGTGATACATCCATTTATATGATTTTTAAACAGTTTGAAAGAAGTGAAGTAAACGCGATTTTACTCTCACTAGGGGCTAGAAAATTGAATTTCTTGACTTGTTGAAAACTCAATATTCTTGGTATATGTAGGCTTATAATGACGTGAAACATCCTTTTATATAATTTTTAAGCAGTTTGAAAGAAGTGAAGTAAACGCGATTTTACACTCACTAGGGGCTAGAAAATCGAAATTCTTGACTTTTTGAAAACTCAGTATTCTTGTTATATAGAGGCTTATTATGAGGTGATACACCCATTTATATGATTTTTAAGCAGTTTGAAAGAAGTGAAGTAAACGCGATTTTACGCTCACTGGGGTTAGAAAATCGAATTTCTTGACTTGTTGAAAACTGAATATTCTTGGTATATAGATGCTTATTATGAGGTGATACATACATTTATATGATTTTTAAGCAGTTTGAAAGAAGTGAAGTAAACGTGATTTTACACTCACTAGGGGCTAGAAAATCAAATTTCTGGACTTTATGAAAACTCAGTATTCTTGTATATATAGGCTTATAATGAAGTGGAACATCCATTTATATGATTTTTAAGCAGTTTGAAAGAAGAGAAGTAAACGCGATTTTACACTCACTAGGGGCTAGAAAATCGAAATTCTTGACTTTTTGAAAACTCAGTATTCTTGGTATATAGAGGCTTTTTATGAGGTGATACATTCATTTATATGATTTTTATGCAGTTTGAAAGAAGTGAAGTAAACGCGATTTTACTGTCACTAGGGGCTAGAAAATTGAATTTCTTGACTTGTTGAAAACTCAATATTCTTGGTATATGTAGGCTTATAATGAAGTGAAACATGCATTTATATGATTTTTAAGCAGTTTGAAAGAAGTGAAATAAACGCCATTTTACACTCACTAGGGGCTAGAAAATCGAAATTCTTGACTTTTTGAAAACTTAGTATTCTTGGTATATAGAGGCTCATTATGAGGTGATACATCCATTTATATGATTTTTAAGCAGTTTGAAAGAAGTGAAGTAAATGCGATTTTACACTTACTAGGGGCTAGAAAATCGAATTTCTTGACTTGTTAAAAACTTAGTATTCTTGGTATATATAGGCTTATTATGACGTGAAATATCCATTTATATGATTTTTATGCAGTTTTAAAGAAGTGAAGTAAACGCGATTTTACTCTCACTAGGGGCTAGCAAATCGAATTTCTTGACTTGTTAAAAACTTAGTATTCTTGGTATATATAGGCTTATTATGAGGTGATACATCCATGTATATGATTTTTAAGCAGTTTGAAAGAAGTGAAGTAAACGCAATTTTACACTCACTAGGGGCTAGAAAATCGAATTTCTTGACTTTTTGAAAACTCAGTATTCTTGGTATATAGAGGCTTATTATGAGGTGATACATCCATTTATATGATTTTTAAGCAGTTTGAAAGAAGTGAAGTAAACGCGATTTTACATTCACTAGGGGATAGAAAATCGAATTTCTTGACTTCTTGAAAACTCAGTATTCTTGTTGTATAGAGGCTTTTTATGAGTTGATACATCCCTTGGTGTGATTTTTATGCAGTTTGAAAGAAGTAAAGTATACGCGATTTTACGCTCACTAGGGGCTAAAATATCGAATTTCTTGACTTGTTGAAAACTGAGTTTTCTTGGTATATAGATGCTTATTATGAGGTGATACATACATTTTTATGATTTTTAAACAGTTTGAAAGAAGTGAAGTAAACGTGATTTTACACTCACTAGAGGCTAGAAAATCGAATTTCTTGACTTTATGAAAACTCAGTATTCTTGGTATATATCGGTTTATAATGACGTGAAACATCTATTTATATGATTTTTAAGGAGTTTGAAAGAAGTGAAGTAAACGCGATTTTACACTCACTAGGGGCTAGAAAATCGATATTCTTGACTTTTTGAGAACTCAGTATTCTTGTTATATAGAGGCTTTTTATGAGGTGATACATCCCTTTATTTGATTTTTAAGCAGTTTGAAAGAAGTGAAGTAAACGTGATTTTACATAGTCACTAGGGTCTAGAAAATCGAATTTCCTGACTTGTTGAAAACTTAGTATTCTTGGTATATATAGGCTTATTATGACGTGAAACAGCCATTTATATGGTTTTTCGAAGTTTTGTAAGAAGTGTGGAAAGCGTGATTTTACGCTCTCTAGGGGCTAGAAAACCGAATTTCTTGACTTATTGAAAACTCAGTATTCTTGGTATATAAAGGCTTGTTATGACGTGATACATCCATTTATATGATTTTTAAACAGTTTGAAAGAAGTGAAGTAAACGCGATTTTACTCTCACTAGGGGTTAGAAAATTGAATTTCTTGACTTGTTGAAAACTCAATATTCTTGGTATATGTAGGCTTATAATGACGTGAAACATCCTTTTATATGATTTTTAAGCAGTTTTAAATAAGTGAAGTAAACGCGATTTTACACTCACTAGGGGCTAGAAAATCGAAATTCTTGACTTTTTGAAAACTCAGTATTCTTGTTATATAGAGGCTTATTATGAGGTGATACATCCATTTATATGATTTTTAAGCAGTTTGAAAGAAGTGAAGTAAACGCGATTTTACACTCACTGGGGTTAGAAAATCGAATTTCTTGACTTGTTGAAAACTGAATATTCTTGGTATATAGATGCTTATTATGAGGTGATACATACATTTATATGATTTTTAAGCAGTTTGAAAGCAGTGAAGTAAACGTGATTTTACACTCACTAGGGTCTAGAAAATCGAATTTCTTGACTTGTTGAAAACTTGGTATTCTTGGTATATATAGGCTTATTATGACGTGAAACATCCATTTATATGGTTTTTCGAAGTTTGTAAGAAGTGTGGAAAGCGTGATTTTACGCTCACTAGGGGCTAGAAAATCGAATTTCTTGACTTACTGAAAACTCAGTATTCTTGGTATATAGAGGCTTATTATGACGTGATACATCCATTTATATGATTTTTAAACAGTTTGAAAGAAGTGAAGTAAACGCGATTTTACTCTCACTAGGGGCTAGAAAATTGAATTTCTTGACTTGTTGAAAACTCAATATTCTTGGTATATGTAGGCTTATAATGACGTGAAACATCCTTTTATATGATTTTTAAGCAGTTTGAAAGAAGTGAAGTAAACGCGATTTTACACTCACTAGGGGCTACAAAATCGAAATTCTTGACTTTTTGAGAATTCAGTATTCTTGTTATATAAAGGCTTTTTATGAGGTAATACATCCATTTATATGATTTTTAAGCAGTTTGAAGGAAGTGAAGTAAACGTGATTTTACACTCACTAGGGGCTAGAAAATCGAATTTCTTGACTTGTTGAAAACTTAGTATTCTTGGTATATATAGGCTTATTATGACGTGAAACATCCATTTATATGGTTTTTCGAAGTTTGTAAGAAGTGTGGAAAGCGTGATTTTACGCTCACTAGGGGCTAGAAAATCGAATTTCTTGACTTATTGAAAACTCAGTATTCTTGGTATATAGAGGCTTATTATGACGTGATACATCCATTTATATTATTTTTAAACAGTTTGAAAGAAGTGAAGTAAACGTGATTTTACACTCACTAGGGGCTAGAAAATCGAATTTCTTGACTTTATGAAAACTCAGTATTCTTGGTATATATCGGTTTATAATGACGTGAAACATCTATTTATATGATTTTTAAGGAGTTTGAAAGAAGTGAAGTAAACGCGATTTTACACTCACTAGGGGCTAGAAAATCGAATTTCTTGACATTTTGAGAACTCAGTATTCTTGTTATATAGAGGCTTTTTATGAGGTGATACATCCCTTTATTTGATTTTTAAGCAGTTTGAAAGAAGTGAAGTAAACGTGATTTTACACTCACTAGGGTCTAAAAAATCGAATTTCTTGACTTGTTGAAAACTTAGTATTCTTGGTATATATAGGCTTATTATGACGTGAAACATCCATTTATATGGTTTTTCGAAGTTTGTAAGAAGTGTGGAAAGCGTGATTTTACGCTCTCTAGGGGCTAGAAAATCGAATTTCTTGACTTATTGCAAACTCAGTATTCTTGGTATATAGTGGCTTATTATGACGTGATACATCCATTTATATGATTTTTAAACAGTTTGAAAGAAGTGAAGTAAACGCGATTTTACTCTCACTAGGGGCTAGAAAATTGAATTTCTTGACTTGTTGAAAACTCAATATTCTTGGTATATGTAGGCTTATAATGACGTGAAACATCCTTTTATATGATTTTTAAGCAGTTTTAAAGAAGTGAAGTAAACGCGATTTTACACTCACTAGGGGCTAGAAAATCGAAATTCTTGACTTTTTGAAAACTCAGTATTCTTGTTATATAGAGGCTTATTATGAGGTGATACATCCATTTATATGATTTTTAAGCAGTTTGAAAGAAGTGAAGTAAACGCGATTTTACACTCACAGGGGTTAGAAAATCGAATTTCTTGACTTGTTGAAAACTGAATATTCTTGGTATATAGATGCTTATTATGAGGTGATACATACATTTATATGATTTTTAAGCAGTTTGAAAGCAGTGAAGTAAACGTGATTTTACACTCACTAGGGTCTAGAAAATCGAATTTCTTGACTTGTTGAAAACTTAGTATTCTTGGTATATATAGGCTTATTATGACGTGAAACATCCATTTATATGGTTTTTCGAAGTTTGTAAGAAGTGTGGAAAGCGTGATTTTACGCTCACTAGGGGCTAGAAAATCGAATTTCTTGACTTACTGAAAACTCAGTATTCTTGGTATATAGAGGCTTATTATGACGTGATACATCCATTTATATGATTTTTAAACAGTTTGAAAGAAGTGAAGTAAACGCGATTTTACTCTCACTAGGGGCTAGAAAATTGAATTTCTTGACTTGTTGAAAACTCAATATTCTTGGTATATGTAGGCTTATAATGACGTGAAACATCCTTTTATATGATTTTTAAGCAGTTTGAAAGAAGTGAAGTAAACGCGATTTTACACCCACTAGGGGCTAGAAAATCGAAATTCTTGACTTTTTGAAAATTCAGTATTCTTGTTATATAAAGGCTTTTTATGAGGTAATACATCCATTTATATGATTTTTAAGCAGTTTGAAAGAAGTGAAGTAAACGTGATTTTACACTCACTAGGGGCTAGAAAATCGAATTTCTTGACTTGTTGAAAACTTAGTATTCTTGGTATATATAGGCTTATTATGACGTGAAACATCCATTTATATGGTTTTTCGAAGTTTGTAAGAAGTGTGGAAAGCGTGATTTTACGCTCACTAGGGGCTAGAAAATCGAATTTCTTGACTTATTGAAAACTCAGTATTCTTGGTATATAGAGGCTTATTATGACGTGATACATCCATTTATATGATTTTTAAACAGTTTGAAAGAAGTGAAGTAAACGCGATTTTACACTCACTAGGGGCTAGAAAATCGAATTTCTTGACTTTTTGAAAACTTAGTATTCTTGGTATATATAGGCTTATTATGAGGTGATACATCCATGTATATGATTTTTAAGCAGTTTGAAAGAAGTGAAGTAAACGCGATTTTACACTCACTAGTGGATAGAAAATCGAATTTCTTGACTTCTTGAAAACTCAGTATTCTTGTTATATAGAGGCTTTTTATGAGGTGATACATCCCTTTATGTGATTTTTATGCAGTTTGAAAGAAGTAAAGTATACGCGATTTTACGCTCACTAGGGGCTAAAATATCGAATTTCTTGACTTGTTGAAAACTGAGTTTTCTTGGTATATAGATGCTTATTATGAGGTGATACATATATTCATATGATTTTTAAGCAGTTTGAAAGAAGTGAAGTAAACGTGATTTTACACTCACTAGGGGCTAGAAAATCGAATTTCTTGACTTTATGAAAACTCAGTATTCTTGGTAAATATCGGTTTATAATGACGTGAAACATCTATTTATATGATTTTTAAGGAGTTTGAAAGAAGTGAAGTAAACGCGATTTTACACTCACTAGGGGCTAGAAAATCGAATTTCTTGACTTTTTGAGAACTCAGTATTCTTGTTATATAGAGGCTTTTTATGAGGTGATACATCCCTTTATTTGATTTTTAAGCAGTTTGAAAGAAGTGAAGTAAACGTTATTTTACACTCACTAGGGTCTAGAAAATCGAATTTCTTGACTTGTTGAAAACTTAGTATTCTTGGTATATATAGGCTTATTATGACGTGATACATCCATTTATATGGTTTTTCGAAGTTTGTAAGAAGTGTGGAAAGCGTGATTTTACGCTCTCTAGGGGCTAGAAAATCGAATTTCTTGACTTCTTGAAAACTCAGTATTCTTGGTATATAGAGGCTTATTATGACGTGATACATCCATTTATATGATTTTTAAACAGTTTGAAAGAAGTGAAGTAAACGCGATTTTACTCTCACTAGGGGCTAGAAAATTGAATTTCTTGACTTGTTGAAAACTCAATATTCTTGGTATATGTAGGCTTATAATGACGTGAAACATCCTTTTATATGATTTTTAAGCAGTTTTAAATAAGTGAAGTAAACGCGATTTTACACTCAGTAGGGGCTAGAAAATCGAAATTCTTGACTTTTTGAAAACTCAGTATTCTTGTTATATAGAGGCTTATTATGAGGTGATACATCCATTTATATGATTTTTAAGCAGTTTGAAAGAAGTGAAGTAAACGCGATTTTACACTCACTGGGGTTAGAAAATCGAATTTCTTGACTTGTTGAAAACTGAATATTCTTGGTATATAGATGTTTATTATGAGGTGATACATACATTTATATGATTTTTAAGCAGTTTGAAAGCAGTGAAGTAAACGTGATTTTACACTCACTAGGGGCTAGAAAATCGAATTTCTGGACTTTATGAAAACTCACTATTCTTGTATATATAGGCTTATAATGAAGTGGAACATCCATTTATATGATTTTTAAGCAGTTTGAAAGAAGAGAAGTAAACGCGATTTTACACTCACTAGGGGCTAGAAAATCGAAATTCTTGACTTTTTGAAAACTCAGTATTCTTGGTATATAGAGGCTTTTTATGAGGTGCAGTTTGAAAGAAGTGAAGTAAACGCGATTTTACTGTCACTAGGGGCTAGAAAATTGAATTTCTTGCCTTGTTGAAAACTCAATATTCTTGGTATATGTAGGCTTATAATGAAGTGAAACATCCATTTATATGATTTTTAAGCAGTTTGAAAGAAGTGAAGTAAATGCGATTTTACACTTACTAGGGGCTAGAAAATCGAATTTCTTGACTTGTTAGAAACTTAGTATTCTTGGTATATATAGGCTTATTATGACGTGAAATATCCATTTATATGATATTTAAGGAGTTTGAAAGAAGTGAAGTAAACGCGATTTTACACTCACTAGGGGCTAGAAAATCGAAATTCTTGACTTTTTGAAAACTTAGTATTCTTGTTATATATAGGCTTATTATGAGGTGATACATCCATGTATATGATTTTTAAGCAGTTTGAAAGAAGTGAAGTAAACGTGATTTTACACTCACTAGGGGCTAGAAAATCGAATTTCTTGACTTTATGAAAACTCAGTATTCTTGGTATATAGAGGCTTATTATGACGTGATACATCCATTTATATGATTTTTAAACAGTTTGAAAGAAGTGAAGTAAACGCGATTTTACTCTCACTAGGGGCTAGAAAATTGAATTTCTTGACTTGTTGAAAACTCAATATTCTTGGTATATGTAGGCTTATAATGACGTGAAACATCCTTTTATATGATTTTTAAGCAGTTTGAAAGAAGTGAAGTAAACGCGATTTTACACTCACTAGGGGCTACAAAATCGAAATTCTTGACTTTTTGAGAATTCAGTATTCTTGTTATATAAAGGCTTTTTATGAGGTAATACATCCATTTATATGATTTTTAAGCAGTTTGAAGGAAGTGAAGTAAACGTGATTTTACACTCACTAGGGGCTAGAAAATCGAATTTCTTGACTTGTTGAAAACTTAGTATTCTTGGTATATATAGGCTTATTATGACGTGAAACATCCATTTATATGGTTTTTCGAAGTTTGTAAGAAGTGTGGAAAGCGTGATTTTACGCTCACTAGGGGCTAGAAAATCGAATTTCTTGACTTATTGAAAACTCAGTATTCTTGGTATATAGAGGCTTATTATGACGTGATACATCCATTTATATTATTTTTAAACAGTTTGAAAGAAGTGAAGTAAACGTGATTTTACACTCACTAGGGGCTAGAAAATCGAATTTCTTCACTTTATGAAAACTCAGTATTCTTGGTATATATCGGTTTATAATGACGTGAAACATCTATTTATATGATTTTTAAGGAGTTTGAAAGAAGTGAAGTAAACGCGATTTTACACTCACTAGGGGCTAGAAAATCGAATTTCTTGACATTTTGAGAACTCAGTATTCTTGTTATATAGAGGCTTTTTATGAGGTGATACATCCCTTTATTTGATTTTTAAGCAGTTTGAAAGAAGTGAAGTAAACGTGATTTTACACTCACTAGGGTCTAAAAAATCGAATTTCTTGACTTGTTGAAAACTTAGTATTCTTGGTATATATAGGCTTATTATGACGTGAAACATCCATTTATATGGTTTTTCGAAGTTTGTAAGAAGTGTGGAAAGCGTGATTTTACGCTCTCTAGGGGCTAGAAAATCGAATTTCTTGACTTATTGCAAACTCAGTATTCTTGGTATATAGTGGCTTATTATGACGTGATACATCCATTTATATGATTTTTAAACAGTTTGAAAGAAGTGAAGTAAACGCGATTTTACTCTCACTAGGGGCTAGAAAATTGAATTTCTTGACTTGTTGAAAACTCAATATTCTTGGTATATGTAGGCTTATAATGACGTGAAACATCCTTTTATATGATTTTTAAGCAGTTTTAAAGAAGTGAAGTAAACGCGATTTTACACTCACTAGGGGCTAGAAAATCGAAATTCTTGACTTTTTGAAAACTCAGTATTCTTGTTATATAGAGGCTTATTATGAGGTGATACATCCATTTATATGATTTTTAAGCAGTTTGAAAGAAGTGAAGTAAACGCGATTTTACACTCACAGGGGTTAGAAAATCGAATTTCTTGACTTGTTGAAAACTGAATATTCTTGGTATATAGATGCTTATTATGAGGTGATACATACATTTATATGATTTTTAAGCAGTTTGAAAGCAGTGAAGTAAACGTGATTTTACACTCACTAGGGTCTAGAAAATCGAATTTCTTGACTTGTTGAAAACTTAGTATTCTTGGTATATATAGGCTTATTATGACGTGAAACATCCATTTATATGGTTTTTCGAAGTTTGTAAGAAGTGTGGAAAGCGTGATTTTACGCTCACTAGGGGCTAGAAAATCGAATTTCTTGACTTACTGAAAACTCAGTATTCTTGGTATATAGAGGCTTATTATGACGTGATACATCCATTTATATGATTTTTAAACAGTTTGAAAGAAGTGAAGTAAACGCGATTTTACTCTCACTAGGGGCTAGAAAATTGAATTTCTTGACTTGTTGAAAACTCAATATTCTTGGTATATGTAGGCTTATAATGACGTGAAACATCCTTTTATATGATTTTTAAGCAGTTTGAAAGAAGTGAAGTAAACGCGATTTTACACCCACTAGGGGCTAGAAAATCGAAATTCTTGACTTTTTGAAAATTCAGTATTCTTGTTATATAAAGGCTTTTTATGAGGTAATACATCCATTTATATGATTTTTAAGCAGTTTGAAAGAAGTGAAGTAAACGTGATTTTACACTCACTAGGGGCTAGAAAATCGAATTTCTTGACTTGTTGAAAACTTAGTATTCTTGGTATATATAGGCTTATTATGACGTGAAACATCCATTTATATGGTTTTTCGAAGTTTGTAAGAAGTGTGGAAAGCGTGATTTTACGCTCACTAGGGGCTAGAAAATCGAATTTCTTGACTTATTGAAAACTCAGTATTCTTGGTATATAGAGGCTTATTATGACGTGATACATCCATTTATATGATTTTTAAACAGTTTGAAAGAAGTGAAGTAAACGCGATTTTACACTCACTAGGGGCTAGAAAATCGAATTTCTTGACTTTTTGAAAACTTAGTATTCTTGGTATATATAGGCTTATTATGAGGTGATACATCCATGTATATGATTTTTAAGCAGTTTGAAAGAAGTGAAGTAAACGCGATTTTACACTCACTAGTGGATAGAAAATCGAATTTCTTGACTTCTTGAAAACTCAGTATTCTTGTTATATAGAGGCTTTTTATGAGGTGATACATCCCTTTATGTGATTTTTATGCAGTTTGAAAGAAGTAAAGTATACGCGATTTTACGCTCACTAGGGGCTAAAATATCGAATTTCTTGACTTGTTGAAAACTGAGTTTTCTTGGTATATAGATGCTTATTATGAGGTGATACATATATTCATATGATTTTTAAGCAGTTTGAAAGAAGTGAAGTAAACGTGATTTTACACTCACTAGGGGCTAGAAAATCGAATTTCTTGACTTTATGAAAACTCAGTATTCTTGGTAAATATCGGTTTATAATGACGTGAAACATCTATTTATATGATTTTTAAGGAGTTTGAAAGAAGTGAAGTAAACGCGATTTTACACTCACTAGGGGCTAGAAAATCGAATTTCTTGACTTTTTGAGAACTCAGTATTCTTGTTATATAGAGGCTTTTTATGAGGTGATACATCCCTTTATTTGATTTTTAAGCAGTTTGAAAGAAGTGAAGTAAACGTGATTTTACACTCACTAGGGTCTAGAAAATCGAATTTCTTGACTTGTTGAAAACTTAGTATTCTTGGTATATATAGGCTTATTATGACGTGATACATCCATTTATATGGTTTTTCGAAGTTTGTAAGAAGTGTGGAAAGCGTGATTTTACGCTCTCTAGGGGCTAGAAAATCGAATTTCTTGACTTCTTGAAAACTCAGTATTCTTGGTATATAGAGGCTTATTATGACGTGATACATCCATTTATATGATTTTTAAACAGTTTGAAAGAAGTGAAGTAAACGCGATTTTACTCTCACTAGGGGCTAGAAAATTGAATTTCTTGACTTGTTGAAAACTCAATATTCTTGGTATATGTAGGCTTATAATGACGTGAAACATCCTTTTATATGATTTTTAAGCAGTTTTAAATAAGTGAAGTAAACGCGATTTTACACTCAGTAGGGGCTAGAAAATCGAAATTCTTGACTTTTTGAAAACTCAGTATTCTTGTTATATAGAGGCTTATTATGAGGTGATACATCCATTTATATGATTTTTAAGCAGTTTGAAAGAAGTGAAGTAAACGCGATTTTACACTCACTGGGGTTAGAAAATCGAATTTCTTGACTTGTTGAAAACTGAATATTCTTGGTATATAGATGTTTATTATGAGGTGATACATACATTTATATGATTTTTAAGCAGTTTGAAAGCAGTGAAGTAAACGTGATTTTACACTCACTAGGGGCTAGAAAATCGAATTTCTGGACTTTATGAAAACTCACTATTCTTGTATATATAGGCTTATAATGAAGTGGAACATCCATTTATATGATTTTTAAGCAGTTTGAAAGAAGAGAAGTAAACGCGATTTTACACTCACTAGGGGCTAGAAAATCGAAATTCTTGACTTTTTGAAAACTCAGTATTCTTGGTATATAGAGGCTTTTTATGAGGTGCAGTTTGAAAGAAGTGAAGTAAACGCGATTTTACTGTCACTAGGGGCTAGAAAATTGAATTTCTTGCCTTGTTGAAAACTCAATATTCTTGGTATATGTAGGCTTATAATGAAGTGAAACATCCATTTATATGATTTTTAAGCAGTTTGAAAGAAGTGAAGTAAATGCGATTTTACACTTACTAGGGGCTAGAAAATCGAATTTCTTGACTTGTTAGAAACTTAGTATTCTTGGTATATATAGGCTTATTATGACGTGAAATATCCATTTATATGATATTTAAGGAGTTTGAAAGAAGTGAAGTAAACGCGATTTTACACTCACTAGGGGCTAGAAAATCGAAATTCTTGACTTTTTGAAAACTTAGTATTCTTGTTATATATAGGCTTATTATGAGGTGATACATCCATGTATATGATTTTTAAGCAGTTTGAAAGAAGTGAAGTAAACGTGATTTTACACTCACTAGGGGCTAGAAAATCGAATTTCTTGACTTTATGAAAACTCAGTATTCTTGGTATATATCGGTTTATAATGACGTGAAACATCTATTTATATGATTTTTAAGGAGTTTGAAAGAAGTGAAGTAAACGCGATTTTACACTCACTAGGGGCTAGAAAATCGATATTCTTGACTTTTTGAGAACTCAGTATTCTTGTTATATAGAGGCTTTTTATGAGGTGATACATCCCTTTATTTAATTTTTAAGCAGTTTGAAAGAAGTGAAGTAAACGTGATTTTACACTCACTAGGGTCTAGAAAATCGAATTTCTTGACTTGTTGAAAACTTAGTATTCTTGGTATATATAGGCTTATTATGACGTGAAACATCCATTTATATGGTTTTTCGAAGTTTGTAAGAAGTGTGGAAAGCGTGATTTTACGCTTACTAGGGGCTAGAAAATCGAATTTCTTGACTTATTGAAAACTCAGTATTCTTGGTATATAGAGGCTTATTATGACGTGATACATCCATTTATATGATTTTTAAACAGTTTGAAAGAAGTGAAGTAAACGCGATTTTACTCTCACTAGGGGCTAGAAAATTGAATTTCTTGACTTGTTGAAAACTCAAAATTCTTGGTATATGTAGGCTTAAAATGACGTGAAACATCCTTTTATATGATTTTTAAGCAGTTTGAAAGAAGTGAAGTAAACGCGATTTTACACTCACTAGGGGCTAGAAAATCGAAATTCTTGACTTTTTGAAAACTCAGTATTCTTGTTATATAGAGGCTTATAATGAAGTGGAACATCCATTTATATGATTTTTAAGCAGTTTGAAATAAGAGAAGTAAACGCGATTTTACATTCACTAGGGGCTAGAAAATCGAAATTCTTGACTTTTTGAAAACTCAGTATTCTTGGTATATAGAGGCCTTTTATGAGGTGATACATTCATTTATATGATTTTTATGTAGTTTGAAAGAAGTGAAGTAAACGCGATTTTACTGTCACTAGGGGCTAGAAAATTGAATTTCTTGACTTGTTGAAAACTCAATATTCTTGGTATATGTAGGCTTATAATGAAGTGAAACATCCATTTATATGATTTTTAAGCAGTTTGAAAGAAGTGAAATAAACGCCATTTTACACTCACTAGGGGCTAGAAAATCGAATTTCTTGACTTTTTGAAAACTCAGTATTCTTGGTATATAGAGGCTTATTATGAGGTGATACATCCATTTATATGATTTTTAAGCAGTTTGAAAGAAGTGAAGTAAACGCGATTTTACACTCACTAGGGGATAGAAAATCGAATTTCTTGACTTCTTGAAAACTCAGTATTCTTGTTATATAGAGGCTTTTTATGAGGTGATACATCCCTTTATGTGATTTTTATGCAGTTTGAAAGAAGTAAAGTATACGCGATTTTACGCTCACTAGGGGCTAAAATATCGAATTTCTTGACTTGTTGAAAACTGAGTTTTCTTGGTATGTAGATGCTTATTATGAGGTGATACCTACATTTATATGATTTTTAAGCAGTTTGAAAGAAGTGAAGTAAACGTGATTTTACACTCACTAGGGGCTAGAAAATCGAATTTCTTGACTTTATGAAAACTCAGTATTCTTGGTATATTTCGGTTTATAATGACGTGAAACATCTATTTATATGATTTTTAAGGAGTTTGAAAGAACTGAAGTAAACGCTATTTTACACTCACTAGGGGCTAGAAAATCGATATTCTTGACTTTTTGAGAACTCAGTATTCTTGTTATATAGAGGCTTTTTATGAGGTGATACATCCCTTTATTTGATTTTTAAGCAGTTTGAAAGAAGTGAAGTAAACGTGATTTTACATAGTCACTAGGGTCTAGAAAATCGAATTTCTTGACTTGTTGAAAACTTAGTATTCTTGGTATATATAGGCTTATTATGACGTGAAACATCCATTTATATGGTTTTTCGAAGTTTGTAAGAATTTTGGAAAGCGTGATTTTACGCTCACTAGGGGCTAGAAAATAGAATTTCTTGACTTATTGAAAACTCAGTATTCTTGGTATATAGAGGCTTATTATGACGTGATACATCCATTTATATGATTTTTAAACAGTTTGAAAGAAGTGAAGTAAACGCGATTTTACTCTCACTAGGGGCTAGAAAATTGAATTTCTTGACTTGTTGAAAACTCAATATTCTTGGTATATGTAGGCTTATAATGACGTGAAACATCCTTTTATATGATTTTTAAGCAGTTTGAAAGAAGTGAAGTAAACGCGATTTTACACTCACTAGGGGCTAGAAAATCGAAATTCTTGACTTTTTGAAAATTCAGTATTCTTGTTATATAAAGGCTTTTTATGAGGTAATACATCCATTTATATGATTTTTAAGCAGTTTGAAAGAAGTGAACTAAACGTGATTTTACACTCACTAGGGGCTAGAAAATCGAATTTCTTGACTTGTTGAAAACTTAGTATTCTTGATATATATAGGCTTATTATGACGTGAAACATCCATTTATATGGTTTTTCGAAGTTTGTAAGAAGTGTGGAAAGCGTGATTTTACGCTCACTAGGGGCTAGAAAATCGAATTTCTTGACTTATTGAAAACTCAGTATTCTTGGTATATAGAGGCTTATTATGACGTGATACATCCATTTATATGATTTTTAAACAGATTGAAAGAAGTGAAGTAAACGCGATTTTACACTCACTAGGGGCTAGAAAATCGTATTTCTTGACTTTTTGAAAACTTAGTATTCTTGGTATATAGAGGTTTATTATGAGGTGATACATCCATTTATATGATTTTTAAGCAGTTTGAAAGAAGTGAAGTAAATGCGATTTTACACTTACTAGGGGCTAGAAAATCGAATTTCTTGACTTGTTAAAAACTTAGTATTCTTGGTATATATAGGCTTATTATGACGTGAAATATCCATTTATATGATTTTTATGCAGTTTGAAAGAAGTGAAGTAAACGCGATTTTACTCTCACTAGGGGCTAGAAAATCGAATATCTTGACTTGTTAAAAACTTACTATTCTTGGTATATATAGGCTTACTATGACGTGAAATATCCATTTATATGATATTTAAGGAGTTTGAAAGAAGTGAAGTAAACGCGATTTTACACTCACTAGGGGCTAGAAAATTGAATTTCTTGCCTTGTTGAAAACTCAATATTCTTGGTATATGTAGGCTTATAATGAAGTGAAACATCCATTTATATGATTTTTAAGCAGTTTGAAAGAAGTGAAGTAAATGCGATTTTACACTTACTAGGGGCTAGAAAATCGAATTTCTTGACTTGTTAGAAACTTAGTATTCTTGGTATATATAGGCTTATTATGACGTGAAATATCCATTTATATGATATTTAAGGAGTTTGAAAGAAGTGAAGTAAACGCGATTTTACACTCACTAGGGGCTAGAAAATCGAAATTCTTGACTTTTTGATAACTTAGTATTCTTGTTATATATAGGCTTATTATGAGGTGATACATCCATGTATATGATTTTTAAGCAGTTTGAAAGAAGTGAAGTAAACGTGATTTTACACTCACTAGGGGCTAGAAAATCGAATTTCTTGACTTTATGAAAACTCAGTATTCTTGGTATATATCGGTTTATAATGACGTGAAACATCTATTTATATGATTTTTAAGGAGTTTGAAAGAAGTGAAGTAAACGCGATTTTACACTCACTAGGGGCTAGAAAATCGATATTCTTGACTTTTTGAGAACTCAGTATTCTTGTTATATAGAGGCTTTTTATGAGGTGATACATCCCTTTATTTAATTTTTAAGCAGTTTGAAAGAAGTGAAGTAAACGTGATTTTACACTCACTAGGGTCTAGAAAATCGAATTTCTTGACTTGTTGAAAACTTAGTATTCTTGGTATATATAGGCTTATTATGACGTGAAACATCCATTTATATGGTTTTTCGAAGTTTGTAAGAAGTGTGGAAAGCGTGATTTTACGCTTACTAGGGGCTAGAAAATCGAATTTCTTGACTTATTGAAAACTCAGTATTCTTGGTATATACAGGCTTATTATCACGTGATACATCCATTTATATGATTTTTAAACAGTTTGAAAGAAGTGAAGTAAACGCGATTTTACTCTCACTAGGGTCTAGAAAATTGAATTTCTTGACTTGTTGAAAACTCAAAATTCTTGGTATATGTAGGCTTAAAATGACGTGAAACATCCTTTTATATGATTTTTAAGCAGTTTGAAAGAAGTGAAGTAAACGCGATTTTACACTCACTAGGGGCTAGAAAATCGAAATTCTTGACTTTTTGAAAACTCAGTATTCTTGTTATATAGAGGCTTATAATGAAGTGGAACATCCATTTATATGATTTTTAAGCAGTTTGAAATAAGAGAAGTAAACGCGATTTTACATTCACTAGGGGCTAGAAAATCGAAATTCTTGACTTTTTGAAAACTCAGTATTCTTGGTATATAGAGGCCTTTTATGAGGTGATACATTCATTTATATGATTTTTATGTAGTTTGAAAGAAGTGAAGTAAACGCGATTTTACTGTCACTAGGGGCTAGAAAATTGAATTTCTTGACTTGTTGAAAACTCAATATTCTTGGTATATGTAGGCTTATAATGAAGTGAAACATCCATTTATATGATTTTTAAGCAGTTTGAAAGAAGTGAAATAAACGCCATTTTACACTCACTAGGGGCTAGAAAATCGAATTTCTTGACTTTTTGAAAACTCAGTATTCTTGGTATATAGAGGCTTATTATGAGGTGATACATCCATTTATATGATTTTTAAGCAGTTTGAAAGAAGTGAAGTAAACGCGATTTTACACTCACTAGGGGATAGAAAATCGAATTTCTTGACTTCTTGAAAACTCAGTATTCTTGTTATATAGAGGCTTTTTATGAGGTGATACATCCCTTTATGTGATTTTTATGCAGTTTGAAAGAAGTAAAGTATACGCGATTTTACGCTCACTAGGGGCTAAAATATCGAATTTCTTGACTTGTTGAAAACTGAGTTTTCTTGGTATGTAGATGCTTATTATGAGGTGATACCTACATTTATATGATTTTTAAGCAGTTTGAAAGAAGTGAAGTAAACGTGATTTTACACTCACTAGGGGCTAGAAAATCGAATTTCTTGACTTTATGAAAACTCAGTATTCTTGGTATATATCGGTTTATAATGACGTGAAACATCTATTTATATGATTTTTAAGGAGTTTGAAAGAACTGAAGTAAACGCTATTTTACACTCACTAGGGGCTAGAAAATCGATATTCTTGACTTTTTGAGAACTCAGTATTCTTGTTATATAGAGGCTTTTTATGAGGTGATACATCCCTTTATTTGATTTTTAAGCAGTTTGAAAGAAGTGAAGTAAACGTGATTTTACATAGTCACTAGGGTCTAGAAAATCGAATTTCTTGACTTGTTGAAAACTTAGTATTCTTGGTATATATAGGCTTATTATGACGTGAAACATCCATTTATATGGTTTTTCGAAGTTTGTAAGAAGTGTGGAAAGCGTGATTTTACGCTCACTAGGGGCTAGAAAATAGAATTTCTTGACTTATTGAAAACTCAGTATTCTTGGTATATAGAGGCTTATTATGACGTGATACATCCATTTATATGATTTTTAAACAGTTTGAAAGAAGTGAAGTAAACGCGATTTTACTCTCACTAGGGGCTAGAAAATTGAATTTCTTGACTTGTTGAAAACTCAATATTCTTGGTATATGTAGGCTTATAATGACGTGAAACATCCTTTTATATGATTTTTAAGCAGTTTGAAAGAAGTGAAGTAAACGCGATTTTACACTCACTAGGGGCTAGAAAATCGAAATTCTTATCTTTTTGAAAATTCAGTATTCTTGTTATATAAAGGCTTTTTATGAGGTAATACATCCATTTATATGATTTTTAAGCAGTTTGAAAGAAGTGAACTAAACGTGATTTTACACTCACTAGGGGCTAGAAAATCGAATTTCTTGACTTGTTGAAAACTTAGTATTCTTGATATATATAGGCTTATTATGACGTGAAACATCCATTTATATGGTTTTTCGAAGTTTGTAAGAAGTGTGGAAAGCGTGATTTTACGCTCACTAGGGGCTAGAAAATCGAATTTCTTGACTTATTGAAAACTCAGTATTCTTGGTATATAGAGGCTTATTATGACGTGATACATCCATTTATATGATTTTTAAACAGATTGAAAGAAGTGAAGTAAACGCGATTTTACACTCACTAGGGGCTAGAAAATCGTATTTCTTGACTTTTTGAAAACTTAGTATTCTTGGTATATAGAGGTTTATTATGAGGTGATACATCCATTTATATGATTTTTAAGCAGTTTGAAAGAAGTGAAGTAAATGCGATTTTACACTTACTAGGGGCTAGAAAATCGAATTTCTTGACTTGTTAAAAACTTAGTATTCTTGGTATATATAGGCTTATTATGACGTGAAATATCCATTTATATGATTTTTATGCAGTTTGAAAGAAGTGAAGTAAACGCGATTTTACTCTCACTAGGGGCTAGAAAATCGAATATCTTGACTTGTTAAAAACTTACTATTCTTGGTATATATAGGCTTACTATGACGTGAAATATCCATTTATATGATATTTAAGGAGTTTGAAAGAAGTGAAGTAAACGCGATTTTACACTCACTAGGGGCTAGAAAATCGAAATTCTTGACTTTTTGAAAACTTAGTATTCTTGGTATATATAGGCTTATTATGAGGTGATACATCCATGTATATGATTTTTAAGCAGTTTGAAAGAAGTGAAGTAAACGCGATTTTACACTCACTAGTGGATAGAAAATCGAATTTCTTGGCTTCTTGAAAACTCAGTATTCTTGTTATATAGAGGCTTTTTATGAGGTGATACATCCCTTTATGTGATTTTTATGCATTTTGAAAGAAGTAGAGTATACGCGATTTTACGCTCACTAGGGGCTAAAATATCGAATTTTTTGACTTGTTGAAAACTGAGTTTTCTTGGTATATAGATGCTTATTATGAGGTGATACATACATTTATATGATTTTTAAACAGTTTGAAAGAAGTGAAGTAAACGTGATTTTACACTCACTAGGGGCTAGAAAATCGAATTTCTTGACTTTATGAAATCTCAGTATTCTTGGTATATATCGGTTTATAATGACGTGAAACATCTATTTATATGATTTTTAAGGAGTTTGAAAGAAGTGAAGTAAACGCGATTTTACACTCACTAGGGGCTAGAAAATCGAATTTCTTGACTTTTTGAGAACTCAGTATTCTTGTTATATAGAGGCTTTTTATGAGGTGATACATTTCTTTATTTGATTTTTAAGCAGTTTGAAAGAAGTGAAGTAAACGTGATGTTACACTCACTAGGGTCTAGAAAATCGAATTTCTTGACTTTTTGAAAACTCAGTATTCTTGGTATATAGAGGCTTTTTATGAGGTGATACATTAATTTATATGATTTTTATGCAGTTTGAAAGAAGTGAAGTAAACGCGATTTTACTGTCACTAGGGGCTAGAAAATTGAATTTCTTGACTTGTTGAAAACTCAATATTCTTGGTATATGTAGGCTTATTATGACGTGAAACATCCATTTATATGGTTTTTCGAAGTTTGTAAGAAGTGTGGAAAGCGTGATTTTACGCTCACTAGGGGCTAGAAAATCGAATTTCTTGACTTATTGAAAACTCAGTATTCTTGGTATATAGAGGCTTATTATGACGTGATACATCCATTTATATGATTTTTAAACAGTTTTAAAGAAGTGAAGTAAACGCGATTTTACGCTCACTAGGGGCTAGAAAATCGAATTTCTTGACTTATTGAAAACTCAGTATTCTTGGTATATAGAGGCTTATTATGACGTGATACATCCATTTATATGATTTTTAAACAGTTTGAAAGAAGTGAAGTAAACGCGATTTTACTCTCACTAGGGGCTAGAAAATTGAATTTCTTGACTTGTTGAAAACTCAAAATTCTTGGTATATGTAGGCTTAAAATGACGTGAAACATCCTTTTATATGATTTTTAAGCAGTTTGAAAGAAGTGAAGTAAACGCGATTTTACACTCACTAGGGGCTAGAAAATCGAAATTCTTGACTTTTTGAAAACTGAGTATTCTTGTTATATAGAGGCTTATTATGAGGTGATACACCCATTTATATGATTTTTAAGCAGTTTGAAAGAAGTGAAGTAAACGTGATTTTACACTCACTAGGGGCTAGAAAATCAAATTTCTGGACTTTATGAAAACTTAGTATTCTTGTATATATAGGCTTATAATGAAGTGGAACATCCATTTATATGATTTTTAAGCAGTTTGAAATAAGAGAAGTAAACGCGATTTTACATTCACTAGGGGCTAGAAAATCGAAATTCTTGACTTTTTGAAAACTCAGTATTCTTGGTATATAGAGGCCTTTTATGAGGTGATACATTCATTTATATGATTTTTATGTAGTTTGAAAGAAGTGAAGTAAACGCGATTTTACTGTCACTAGGGGCTAGAAAATTGAATTTCTTGACTTGTTGAAAACTCAATATTCTTGGTATATGTAGGCTTATAATGAAGTGAAACATCCATTTATATGATTTTTAAGCAGTTTGAAAGAAGTGAAATAAACGCCATTTTACACTCACTAGGGGCTAGAAAATCGAAATTCTTGACTTTTTGAAAACTTAGTATTCTTGGTATATAGAGGCTTATTATGAGGTGATACATCCATTTATATGATTTTTAAGCAGTTTGAAAGAAGTGAAGTAAATGCGATTTTACACTTACTAGGGGCTAGAAAATCGAATTTCTTGACTTGATAAAAACTTAGTATTCTTGGTATATATAGGCTTATTATGACGTGAAATATCCATTTATATGATATTTAAGGAGTTTGAAAGAAGTGAAGTAAACGCGATTTTACACTCACTAGGGGCTAGAAAATCGAAATTCTTGACTTTTTGAAAACTTAGTATTCTTGGTATATATAGGCTTATTATGAGGTGATACATCCATGTATATGATTTTTAAGCAGTTTGAAAGAAGTGAAGTAAACGCAATTTTACACTCACTAGGGGCTAGAAAATCGAATTTCTTGACTTTTTGAAAACTCAGTATTCTTGGTATATAGAGGCTTATTATGAGGTGATACATCCATTTATATGATTTTTAAGCAGTTTGAAAGAAGTGAAGTAAACGCGATTTTACACTCACTAGGGGATAGAAAATCGAATTTCTTGACTTCTTGAAAACTCAGTATTCTTGTTATATAGAGGCTTTTTATGAGGTGATACATCCCTAGATGTGATTTTTATGCAGTTTGAAAGAAGTAAAGTATACGCGATTTTACGCTCACTAGGGGCTAAAATATCGAATTTCTTGACTTGTTGAAAACTGAGTTTTCTTGGTATGTAGATGCTTATTATGAGGTGATACCTACATTTATATGATTTTTAAGCAGTTTGAAAGAAGTGAAGTAAACGTGATTTTACACTCACTAGGGGCTAGAAAATCGAATTTCTTGACTTTATGAAAACTCAGTATTCTTGGTATATATCGGTTTATAATGACGTGAAACATCTATTTATATGATTTTTAAGGAGTTTGAAAGAACTGAAGTAAACGCTATTTTACACTCACTAGGGGCTAGAAAATCGATATTCTTGACTTTTTGAGAACTCAGTATTCTTGTTATATAGAGGCTTTTTATGAGGTGATACATCCCTTTATTTGATTTTTAAGCAGTTTGAAAGAAGTGAAGTAAACGTGATTTTACATAGTCACTAGGGTCTAGAAAATCGAATTTCTTGACTTGTTGAAAACTTAGTATTCTTGGTATATATAGGCTTATTATGACGTGAAACATCCATTTATATGGTTTTTCGAAATTTGTAAGAAGTGTGGAAAGCGTGATTTTACGCTCACTAGGGGCTAGAAAATCGAATTTCTTGACTTATTGAAAACTCAGTATTCTTGGTATATAGACGCTTATTATGACGTGATACATCCATTTATATGATTTTTAAACAGTTTGAAAGAAGTGAAGTAAACGCGATTTTACTCTCACTAGGGGCTAGAAAATTGAATTTCTTGACTTGTTGAAAACTCAATATTCTTGGTATATGTAGGCTTATAATGACGTGAAACATCCTTTTATATGATTTTTAAGCAGTTTGAAAGAAGTGAAGTAAACGCGATTTTACACTCACTAGGGGCTAGAAAATCGAAATTCTTGACTTTTTGAAAATTCAGTATTCTTGTTATATAAAGGCTTTTTATGAGGTAATACATCCATTTATATGATTTTTAAGCAGTTTGAAAGAAGTGAAGTAAACGTGATTTTACACTCACTAGGGGCTAGAAAATCGAATTTCTTGACTTGTTGAAAACTTAGTATTCTTGATATATATAGGCTTATTATGACGTGAAACATCCATTTATATGGTTTTTCGAAGTTTGTAAGAAGTGTGGAAAGCGTGATTTTACGCTCACTAGGGGCTAGAAAATCGAATTTCTTGACTTATTGAAAACTCAGTATTCTTGGTATATAGAGGCTTATTATGACGTGATACATCCATTTATATGATTTTTAAACAGTTTGAAAGAAGTGAAGTAAACGCGATTTTACACTCACTAGGGGCTAGAAAATCGTATTTCTTGACTTTTTGAAAACTTAGTATTCTTGGTATATAGAGGTTTATTATGAGGTGATACATCCATTTATATGATTTTTAAGCAGTTTGAAAGAAGTGAAGTAAATGCGATTTTACACTTACTAGGGGCTAGAAAATCGAATTTCTTGACTTGTTAAAAACTTAGTATTCTTGGTATATATAGGCTTATTATGACGTGAAATATCCATTTATATGATTTTTATGCAGTTTGAAAGAAGTGAAGTAAACGCGATTTTACTCTCACTAGGGGCTAGAAAATCGAATATCTTGACTTGTTAAAAACTTACTATTCTTGGTATATATAGGCTTACTATGACGTGAAATATCCATTTATATGATATTTAAGGAGTTTGAAAGAAGTGAAGTAAACGCGATTTTACACTCACTAGGGGCTAGAAAATCGAAATTCTTCACTTTTTGAAAACTTAGTATTCTTGGTATATATAGGCTTATTATGAGGTGATACATCCATGTATATGATTTTTAAGCAGTTTGAAAGAAGTGAAGTAAACGCGATTTTACACTCACTAGTGGATAGAAAATCGAATTTCTTGGCTTCTTGAAAACTCAGTATTCTTGTTATATAGAGGCTTTTTATGAGGTGATACATCCCTTTATGTGATTTTTATGCAGTTTGAAAGAAGTAAAGTATACGCGATTTTACGCTCACTAGGGGCTAAAATATCGAATTTTTTGACTTGTTGAAAACTGAGTTTTCTTGGTATATAGATGCTTATTATGAGGTGATACATACATTTATATGATTTTTAAACAGTTTGAAAGAAGTGAAGTAAACGTGATTTTACACTCACTAGGGGCTAGAAAATCGAATTTCTTGACTTTATGAAATCTCAGTATTCTTGGTATATATCGGTTTATAATGACGTGAAACATCTATTTATATGATTTTTAAGGAGTTTGAAAGAAGTGAAGTAAACGCGATTTTACACTCACTAGGGGCTAGAAAATCGAATTTCTTGACTTTTTGAGAACTCAGTATTCTTGTTATATAGAGGCTTTTTATGAGGTGATACATTTCTTTATTTGATTTTTAAGCAGTTTGAAAGAAGTGAAGTAAACGTGATGTTACACTCACTAGGGTCTAGAAAATCGAATTTCTTGACTTTTTGAAAACTCAGTATTCTTGGTATATAGAGGCTTTTTATGAGGTGATACATTCATTTATATGATTTTTATGCAGTTTGAAAGAAGTGAAGTAAACGCGATTTTACTGTCACTAGGGGCTAGAAAATTGAATTTCTTGACTTGTTGAAAACTCAATATTCCTGGTATATGTAGGCTTATTATGACGTGAAACATCCATTTATATGGTTTTTCGAAGTTTGTAAGAAGTGTGGAAAGCGTGATTTTACGCTCACTAGGGGCTAGAAAATCGAATTTCTTGACTTATTGAAAACTCAGTATTCTTGGTATATAGAGGCTTATTATGACGTGATACATCCATTTATATGATTTTTAAACAGTTTTAAAGAAGTGAAGTAAACGCGATTTTACACTCACTAGGGGCTAGAAAATCGAAATTCATGACTTTTTGAAAACTCAGTATTCTTGTTATATAGAGGCTTATTATGAGGTGATACATCCATTTATATGATTTTTAAGCAGTTTGAAAGAAGTGAAGTAAACGCGATTTTACACTCACTGGGGTTAGAAAATCGAATTTCTTGACTTGTTGAAAACTGAATATTCTTGGTATATAGATGCTTATTATGAGGTGATACATACATTTATATGATTTTTAAGCAGTTTGAAAGAAGTGAAGTAAACGTGATTTTACACTCACTAGGGGCTAGAAAATCAAATTTCTGGACTTTATGAAAACTCAGTATTCTTGTATATATAGGCTTATAATGAAGTGGAACATCCATTTATATGATTTTTAAGCAGTTTGAAAGAAGAGAAGTAAACGCGATTTTACACTCACTAGGGGCTAGAAAATCGAAATTCTTGACTTTTTGAAAACTCAGTATTCTTGGTATATAGAGGCTTTTTATGAGGTGATACATTCATTTATATGATTTTTATGCAGTTTGAAAGAAGTGAAGTAAACGCGATTTTACTGTCACTAGGGGCTAGAAAATTGAATTTCTTGACTTGTTGAAAACTCAATATTCTTGGTATATGTAGGCTTATAATGAAGTGAAACATCCATTTATATGATTTTTAAGCAGTTTGAAAGAAGTGAAATAAACGCCATTTTACACTCACTAGGGGCTAGAAAATCGAAATTCTTGACTTTTTGAAAACTTAGTATTCTTGGTATATAGAGGCTTATTATGAGGTGATACATCCATTTATATGATTTTTAAGCAGTTTGAAAGAAGTGAAGTAAATGCGATTTTACACTTACTAGGGGCTAGAAAATCGAATTTCTTGACTTGTTAAAAACTTAGTATTCTTGGTATATATAGGCTTATTATGACGTGAAATATCCATTTATATGATATTTAAGGAGTTTGAAAGAAGTGAAGTAAACGCGATTTTACACTCACTAGGGGCTAGAAAATCGAAATTTTTGACTTTTTGAAAACTTAGTATTCTTGGTATATATAGGCTTATTATGAGGTGATACATCCATGTATATGATTTTTAAGCAGTTTGACAGAAGTGAAGTAAACGCAATTTTACACTCACTAGGGGCTAGAAAATCGAATTTCTTGACTTGTTGAAAACTGAGTTTTCTTGGTATGTAGATGCTTATTATGAGGTGATACATACATTTATATGATTTTTTAAGCAGTTTGAAAGAAGTGAAGTAAACGTGATTTTACACTCACTAGGGGCTAGAAAATCGAATTTCTTGACTTTATGAAAACTCAGTATTCTTGGTATATATCGGTTTATAATGACGTGAAACATCTATTTATATGATTTTTAAGGAGTTTGAAAGAAGTGAAGTAAACGCGATTTTACACTCACTAGGGGCTAGAAAATCGATATTCTTGACTTTTTGAGAACTCAGTATTCTTGTTATATAGAGGCTTTTTATGAGGTGATACATCCCTTTATTTGATTTTTAAGCAGTTTGAAAGAAGTGAAGTAAACGTGATTTTACATAGTCACTAGGATCTAGAAAATCGAATTTCTTGACTTGTTGAAAACTTAGTATTCTTGGTATATATAGGCTTATTATGCCGTGAAACATCCAATTATATGGTTTTTCGAAGTTTGTAAGAAGTGTGGAAAGCGTGATTTTACGCTCACTAGGGGCTACAAAATCGAATTTCTTGACTTATTGAAAACTCAGTATTCTTGGTATATAGAGGCTTATTATGACGTGATACATCCATTTATATGATTTTTAAACAGTTTGAAAGAAGTGAAGTAAACGCGATTTTACTCTCACTAGGGGCTAGAAAATTGAATTTCTTGACTTGTTGAAACTCAATATTCTTGGTATATAGAGGCTTATTATGACGTGATACATCCATTTATATGATTTTTAAACAGTTTGAAAGAAGTGAAGTAAACGCGATTTTACACTCACTAGGGGCTAGAAAATCGAATTTCTTGACTTTTTGAAAACTTAGTATTCTTGGTATATAGAGGCTTATTATGAGGTGATACATCCATGTATATGATTTTCAAGCAGTTTGAAAGAAGTGAAGTAAACGCAATTTTACACATACTAGGGGCTAGAAAATCGAATTTATTGACTTTTTGAAAACTCAGTATTCTTGGTATATAGAGGCTTATTATGAGGTGATACATCCATTTATATGATTTTTAAGCAGTTTGAAAGAAGTGAAGTAAACGCGATTTTACGCTCACTAGGGAATAGAAAATCGAATTTCTTGACTTCTTGAAAACTCAGTATTCTTGTTATATAGAGGCTTTTTATGAGGTGATACATCCCTTGGTGTGATTTTTATGCAGTTTGAAAGAAGTAAAGTATACGCGATTTTACGCTCACTAGGGGCTAAAGTATCGAATTTCTTGACTTGTTGAAAACTGAGTTTTCTTGGTATATAGATGCTTATTATGAGGTGATACATACATTTATATGATTTTTAAGCAGTTTGAAAGAAGTGAAGTAAACGTGATTTTACACTCACTAGGGGCTAGAAATCGAATTTCTTGACTTTATGAAAACTCAGTATTCTTGTTATATATCGGTTTATAATGACGTGAAACATCTATTTATATGATTTTTAAGGAGTTTGAAAGAAGTGAAGTAAACGCGATTTTACACTCACTAGGGGCTAGAAAATCGATATTCTTGACTTTTTGAGAACTCAGTATTCTTGTTATATAGAGGCTTTTTATGAGGTGATACATCCCTTTATTTGATTTTTAAGCAGTTTGAAAGAAGTGAAGTAAACGTGATTTTACATAGTCACTAGGGTCCAGAAAATCGAATTTCTTGACTTGTTGAAAACTTAGTATTCTTGGTATATATAGGCTTATTATGACGAGAAACATCCATTTATATGGTTTTTCGAAGTTTGTAAGAAGTGTGGAAAGCGTGATTTTACGCTCACTAGGGGCTAGAAAATCGAATTTCTTGACTTGTTGAAAACTCAATATTCTTGGTATGTGTAGGCTTATAATGACGTGAAACATCCTTTTATATGATTTTAAAGCAGTATGAAAGAAGTGAAGTAAGCGCGATTTTACACTCACTAGGGGCTAGAAAATCGAAATTCTTGACTTTTTGAAAACTCAGTATTCTTGGTATATAGAGGCTTTTTATGAGGTGATACATTCATTTAGATATATGATTTTTATGCAGTTTGAAAGAAGTGAAGTAAACGCGATTTTACTGTCACTAGGGGCTAGAAAATTGAATTTCTTGACTTGTTGAAAACTCAATATTCTTGGTATATGTAAGTTTATAATGAAGTGAAACATCCATTTATATGATTTTTAAGCAGTTTGAAAGAAGTGAAGTAAACGCCATTTTACACTCACTAGGGGCTAGAAAATCGAAATTCTTGACTTTTGAAAACTTAGTATTCTTGGTATATATAGGCTTATTATGATGTGATACATCCATTTATATGATTTTTATGCAGTTTGAAAGAAGTGAAGTAAACGCGATTTTACACTCACTAGGGGCTAGAAAATCGAATTTCTTGACTTGTTGAAAACTGAATATTCTTGGTATATAGAGGCTTATTATGACGTGATACACCCATTTATATGATTTTTAAACAGTTTGGAAGAAGTGTAGTAAACGCGATTTTACACTCACTAGGGGCTAGAAAATCGAAATTCTTTACTTTTTGAAAACTCAGTATTCTTGGGAAATAGAGGCTTTCTATGAGGTGATACATCCATTTATATGATTTTTAAGCATTTTGAAAGAAGTGAAGTAAACCTGAAATTACACTCACTAGGGGCTAGAAATTCGAATTTCTTGACTTGTTGAAAACTTAGTATTCTTGGTATATATAGGCTTATTATGACGTGAAACGTCCATTTATATGATTTTTATGCAGTTTGAAAGAAGTGAAGTAAACCCGATTTTACTCTCACAAGGGGTTAGAAAATTGAATTTCTTGACTTGTTGAAAACTCAATATTCATGGTATATGTAGGCTTACAATGAGGTGATGTATCCATTTATATGATTTTTAAGCAGTTTGAAAGAAGTGAAGTAAACGCGATTTTACACTCACTAGGGGCCAGAAAATCGAAATTCTTGACTTTTTGAAAACTTAGTATTCTTGGTATATGTAGGCTTATTTTGAGGTGAAACATCCATTTATATGATTTTTACGCAGTTTGAAAGAAGTGAAGTAAACGCGATTTTACACTCACTAGGGGCTAGAAAATCGAATTTCTTGACTTGTTGAAAACTCAGTATTCTTGGTATATAGAGGCTAATTATGACGTGATACATGCATTTATATGCTTTTTAAGCAGGTTGAAAGAAGTGAAGTAAACGCCATTTTACACTCACTGGGGGCTAGAAAATCGAATTTCTTGACTTTTTCAAAACTCAGTATTCTTGGTATATATAGGCTTATAATGACGTGAAACATCCATTTATATGATTTTTAAGCAGTTTGAAAGAAGTGAAGTAAACGCGATTTTACACTCACTAGGGGCTAGAAAATCGAAATTCTTGACTTTTTGAAAACTTAGTATTCTTGGTATATATAGGCTTATTATGATGTGATACATCCATTTATATGATTTTTATGCAGTGTGAAAGAAGTGAAGTAAACGCGATTTTACACTCACTAGGGGCTAGAAAATCGAATTTCTTGACTTGTTGAAAACTGAATATTCTTGGTATATAGAGGCTTATTATGTCATGATACATCCATTTATATGATTTTTAAGCAGTTTAAAAGAAGTGATGTAAACGCAATTTTACACTCACTAGGGGCTAGAAAATCGAAATTCTTGACTTTTTGAAAACTTAGTATTCTTGGTATATAGAGGCTTATTATGAGGTGATACATCCATTTATATGATTTTTAAGCAGTTTGAAAGAAGTGAAGTAAACGCGATTTTACACTCACTAGGGGATAGAAAATCGAATTTCTTGACTTCTTGAAAACTCAATATTCTTGGTATATGTAGGCTTATATTGACGTGAAACATCCTTTTATATGATTTTTAAGCAGTTTGAAAGAAGTGAAGTAAACGCGATTTTACACTCACTAGGGGCTAGAAAATCGAATTTCTTGACTTGTTGAAAACTGAGTTTTCTTGGTATGTAGATGCTTATTATGAGGTGATACATACATTTATATGATTTTTAAGCAGTTTGAAAGAAGTGAAGTAAACGTGATTTTACACTCACTAGGGGCTAGAAAATCGAATTTCTTGACTTTATGAAAACTCAGTATTCTTGGTATATATCGGTTTATAATGACGTGAAACATCTATTTATATGATTTTTAAGGAGTTTGAAAGAAGTGAAGTAAACGCGATTTTACACTCACTAGGGGCTAGAAAATCGATATTCTTGACTTTTTGAGAACTCAGTATTCTTGTTATATAGAGGCTTTTTATGAGGTGATACATCCCTTTATTTGATTTTTAAGCAGTTTGAAAGAAGTGAAGTAAACGTGATTTTACATAGTCACTAGGATCTAGAAAATCGAATTTCTTGACTTGTTGAAAACTTAGTATTCTTGGTATATATAGGCTTATTATGCCGTGAAACATCCATTTATATGGTTTTTCGAAGTTTGTAAGAAGTGTGGAAAGCGTGATTTTACGCTCACTAGGGGCTACAAAATCGAATTTCTTGACTTATTGAAAACTCAGTATTCTTGGTATATAGAGGCTTATTATGACGTGATACATCCATTTATATGATTTTTAAACAGTTTGAAAGAAGTGAAGTAAACGCGATTTTACTCTCACTAGGGTCTAGAAAATTGAATTTCTTGACTTGTTGAAAACTCAATATTCTTGGTATATAGAGGCTTATTATGACGTGATACATCCATTTATATGATTTTTAAACAGTTTGAAAGAAGTGAAGTAAACGCGATTTTACACTCACTAGGGGCTAGAAAATCGAATTTCTTGACTTTTTGAAAACTTAGTATTCTTGGTATATAGAGGCTTATTATGAGGTGATACATCCATGTATATGATTTTCAACCAGTTTGAAAGAAGTGAAGTAAACGCAATTTTACACACACTAGGGGCTAGAAAATCGAATTTCTTGACTTTTTGAAAACTCAGTATTCTTGGTATATAGAGGCTTATTATGAGGTGATACATCCATTTATATGATTTTTAAGCAGTTTGAAAGAAGTGAAGTAAACGCGATTTTACGCTCACTAGGGAATAGAAAATCGAATTTCTTGACTTCTTGAAAACTCAGTATTCTTGGTATATAGAGGCTTATTATGACGTGATACATCCATTTATATGATTTTTAAACAGTTTGAAAGAAGTGAAGTAAACGCGATTTTACTCTCACTAGGGGCTAGAAAATTGAATTTCTTGACTTGTTGAAAACTCAATATTCTTGGTATATGTAGGCTTATAATGACGTGAAACATCCTTTTATATGATTTTTAAGCAGTTTGAAAGAAGTGAAGTAAACGCGATTTTACACTCACTAGGGGCTAGAAAATCGAAATTCTTGACTTTTTGAAAATTCAGTATTCTTGTTATATAAAGGCTTTTTATGAGGTAATACATCCATTTATATGATTTTTAAGCAGTTTGAAAGAAGTGAAGTAAACGTGATTTTACACTCACTAGGGGCTAGAAAATCGAATTTCTTGACTTGTTGAAAACTTAGTATTCTAGATATATATAGGCTTATTATGACGTGAAACATCCATTTATATGGTTTTTCGAAGTTTGTAAGAAGTGTGGAAAGCGTGATTTTACGCTCACTAGGGGCTAGAAAATCGAATTTCTTGACTTATTGAAAACTCAGTATTCTTGGTATATAGAGGCTTATTATGACGTGATACATCCATTTATATGATTTTTAAACAGTTTGAAAGAAGTGAAGTAAACGCGATTTTACACTCACTAGGGGCTAGAAAATCGTATTTCTTGACTTTTTGAAAACTTAGTATTCTTGGTATATAGAGGTTTATTATGAGGTGATACATCCATTTATATGATTTTTAAGCAGTTTGAAAGAAGTGAAGTAAATGCGATTTTACACTTACTAGGGGCTAGAAAATCGAATTTCTTGACTTGTTAAAAACTTAGTATTCTTGGTATATATAGGCTTATTATGACGTGAAATATCCATTTATATGATTTTTATGCAGTTTGAAAGAAGTGAAGTAAACGCGATTTTACTCTCACTAGGGGCTAGAAAATCGAATATCTTGACTTGTTAAAAACTTACTATTCTTGGTATATATAGGCTTACTATGACGTGAATTATCCATTTATATGATATTTTAGGAGTTTGAAAGAAGTGAAGTAAACGCGATTTTACACTCACTAGGGGCTAGAAAATCGAAATTCTTGACTTTTTGAAAACTTAGTATTCTTGGTATATATAGGCTTATTATGAGGTGATACATCCATGTATATGATTTTAAGCAGTTTGAAAGAAGTGAAGTAAACGCGATTTTACACTCACTAGTGGATAGAAAATCGAATTTCTTGGCTTCTTGAAAACTCAGTATTCTTGTTATATAGAGGCTTTTTATGAGGTGATACATCCCTTTATGTGATTTTTATGCAGTTTGAAAGAAGTAAAGTATACGCGATTTTACGCTCACTAGGGGCTAAAATATCGAATTTTTTGACTTGTTGAAAACTGAGTTTTCTTGGTATATAGATGCTTATTATGAGGTGATACATACATTTATATGATTTTTAAACAGTTTGAAAGAAGTGAAGTAAACGTGATTTTACACTCACTAGGGGCTAGAAAATCGAATTTCTTGACTTTATGAAATCTCAGTATTCTTGGTATATATCGGTTTATAATGACTTGAAACATCTATTTATATGATTTTTAAGGAGTTTGAAAGAAGTGAAGTAAACGCGATTTTACACTCACTAGGGGCTAGAAAATCGAATTTCTTGACTTTTTGAGAACTCAGTATTCTTGTTATATAGAGGCTTTTTATGAGGTGATACATTTCTTTATTTGATTTTTAAGCAGTTTGAAAGAAGTGAAGTAAACGTGATGTTACACTCACTAGGGTCTAGAAAATCGAATTTCTTGACTTTTTGAAAACTCAGTATTCTTGGTATATAGAGGCTTTTTATGAGGTGATACATTCATTTATATGATTTTTATGCAGTTTGAAAGAAGTGAAGTAAACGCGATTTTACTGTCACTAGGGGCTAGAAAATTGAATTTCTTGACTTGTTGAAAACTCAATATTCCTGGTATATGTAGGCTTATTATGACGTGAAACATCCATTTATATGGTTTTTCGAAGTTTGTAAGAAGTGTGGAAAGCGTGATTTTACGCTCACTAGGGGCTAGAAAATCGAATTTCTTGACTTATTGAAAACTCAGTATTCTTGGTATATAGAGGCTTATTATGACGTGATACATCCATTTATATGATTTTTAAACAGTTTTAAAGAAGTGAAGTAAACGCGATTTTACACTCACTAGGGGCTAGAAAATCGAAATTCATGACTTTTTGAAAACTCAGTATTCTTGTTATATAGAGGCTTATTATGAGGTGATACATCCATTTATATGATTTTTAAGCAGTTTGAAAGAAGTGAAGTAAACGCGATTTTACACTCACTGGGGTTAGAAAATCGAATTTCTTGACTTGTTGAAAACTGAATATTCTTGGTATATAGATGCTTATTATGAGGTGATACATACATTTATATGATTTTTAAGCAGTTTGAAAGAAGTGAAGTAAACGTGATTTTACACTCACTAGGGGCTAGAAAATCAAATTTCTGGACTTTATGAAAACTCAGTATTCTTGTATATATAGGCTTATAATGAAGTGGAACATCCATTTATATGATTTTTAAGCAGTTTGAAAGAAGAGAAGTAAACGCGATTTTACACTCACTAGGGGCTAGAAAATCGAAATTCTTGACTTTTTGAAAACTCAGTATTCTTGGTATATAGAGGCTTTTTATGAGGTGATACATTCATTTATATGATTTTTATGCAGTTTGAAAGAAGTGAAGTAAACGCGATTTTACTGTCACTAGGGGCTAGAAAATTGAATTTCTTGACTTGTTGAAAACTCAATATTCTTGGTATATGTAGGCTTATAATGAAGTGAAACATCCATTTATATGATTTTTAAGCAGTTTGAAAGAAGTGAAATAAACGCCATTTTACACTCACTAGGGGCTAGAAAATCGAAATTCTTGACTTTTTGAAAACTTAGTATTCTTGGTATATAGAGGCTTAGTATGAGGTGATACATCCATTTATATGATTTTTAAGCAGTTTGAAAGAAGTGAAGTAAATGCGATTTTACACTTACTAGGGGCTAGAAAATCGAATTTCTTGACTTGTTGAAAACTGAGTTTTCTTGGTATATATCGGTTTATAATGACGTGAAACATCTATTTATATGATTTTTAAGGAGTTTGAAAGAAGTGAAGTAAACGCGATTTTACACTCACTAGGGGCTAGAAAATCGAAATTTTTGACTTTTTGAAAACTTAGTATTCTTGGTATATATAGGCTTATTATGAGGTGATACATCCATGTATATGATTTTTAAGCAGTTTGACAGAAGTGAAGTAAACGCAATTTTACACTCACTAGGGGCTAGAAAATCGAATTTCTTGACTTGTTGAAAACTGAGTTTTCTTGGTATGTAGATGCTTATTATGAGGTGATACATACATTTATATGATTTTTAAGCAGTTTGAAAGAAGTGAAGTAAACGTGATTTTACACTCACTAGGGGCTAGAAAATCGAATTTCTTGACTTTATGAAAACTCAGTATTCTTGGTATATATCGGTTTATAATGACGTGAAACATCTATTTATATGATTTTTAAGGAGTTTGAAAGAAGTGAAGTAAACGCGATTTTACACTCACTAGGGGCTAGAAAATCGATATTCTTGACTTTTTGAGAACTCAGTATTCTTGTTATATAGAGGCTTTTTATGAGGTGATACATCCCTTTATTTGATTTTTAAGCAGTTTGAAAGAAGTGAAGTAAACGTGATTTTACATAGTCACTAGGATCTAGAAAATCGAATTTCTTGACTTGTTGAAAACTTAGTATTCTTGGTATATATAGGCTTATTATGCCGTGAAACATCCAATTATATGGTTTTTCGAAGTTTGTAAGAAGTGTGGAAAGCGTGATTTTACGCTCACTAGGGGCTACAAAATCGAATTTCTTGACTTATTGAAAACTCAGTATTCTTGGTATATAGAGGCTTATTATGACGTGATACATCCATTTATATGATTTTTAAACAGTTTGAAAGAAGTGAAGTAAACGCGATTTTACTCTCACTAGGGGCTAGAAAATTGAATTTCTTGACTTGTTGAAAACTCAATATTCTTGGTATATAGAGGCTTATTATGACGTGATACATCCATTTATATGATTTTTAAACAGTTTGAAAGAAGTGAAGTAAACGCGATTTTACACTCACTAGGGGCTAGAAAATCGAATTTCTTGACTTTTTGAAAACTTAGTATTCTTGGTATATAGAGGCTTATTATGAGGTGATACATCCATGTATATGATTTTCAAGCAGTTTGAAAGAAGTGAAGTAAACGCAATTTTACACACACTAGGGGCTAGAAAATCGAATTTCTTGACTTCTTGAAAACTCAGTATTCTTGTTATATAGAGGCTTTTTATGAGGTGATACATCCCTTGGTGTGATTTTTATGCAGTTTGAAAGAAGTAAAGTATACGCGATTTTACGCTCACTAGGGGCTAAAGTATCGAATTTCTTGACTTGTTGAAAACTGAGTTTTCTTGGTATATAGATGCTTATTATGAGGTGATACATACATTTATATGATTTTTAAGCAGTTTGAAAGAAGTGAAGTAAACGTGATTTTACACTCACTAGGGGCTAGAAAATCGAATTTCTTGACTTTATGAAAACTCAGTATTCTTGGTATATATCGGTTTATAATGACGTGAAACATCTATTTATATGATTTTTAAGGAGTTTGAAAGAAGTGAAGTAAACGCGATTTTACACTCACTAGGGGCTAGAAAATCGATATTCTTGACTTTTTGAGAACTCAGTATTCTTGTTATATAGAGGCTTTTTATGAGGTGATACATCCCTTTATTTGATTTTTAAGCAGTTTGAAAGAAGTGAAGTAAACGTGATTTTACATAGTCACTAGGGTCCAGAAAATCGAATTTCTTGACTTGTTGAAAACTTAGTATTCTTGGTATATATAGGCTTATTATGACGAGAAACATCCATTTATATGGTTTTTCGAAGTTTGTAAATGTGTGGAAAGCGTGATTTTACGCTCACTAGGGGCTAGAAAATCGAATTTCTTGACTTGTTGAAAACTCAATATTCTTGGTATGTGTAGGCTTATAATGACGTGAAACATCCTTTTATATGATTTTAAAGCAGTATGAAAGAAGTGAAGTAAGCGCGATTTTACACTCACTAGGGGCTAGAAAATCGAAATTCTTGACTTTTTGAAAACTCAGTATTCTTGGTATATAGAGGCTTTTTATGAGGTGATACATTCATTTAGATATATGATTTTTATGCAGTTTGAAAGAAGTGAAGTAAACGCGATTTTACTGTCACTAGGGGCTAGAAAATTGAATTTCTTGACTTGTTGAAAACTCAATATTCTTGGTATATGTAAGTTTATAATGAAGTGAAACATCCATTTATATGATTTTTAAGCAGTTTGAAAGAAGTGAAGTAAACGCCATTTTACACTCACTAGGGGCTAGAAAATCGAAATTCTTGACTTTTTGAAAACTTAGTATTCTTGGTATATATAGGCTTATTATGAGGTGATACATCCATGTATATGATTTTAAGCAGTTTGAAAGAAGTGAAGTAAACGCGATTTTACACTCACTAGTGGATAGAAAATCGAATTTCTTGGCTTCTTGAAAACTCAGTATTCTTGTTATATAGAGGCTTTTTATGAGGTGATACATCCATGTATATGATTTTAAGCAGTTTGAAAGAAGTGAAGTAAACGCGATTTTACACTCACTAGTGGATAGAAAATCGAATTTCTTGGCTTCTTGAAAACTCAGTATTCTTGTTATATAGAGGCTTTTTATGAGGTGATACATCCCTTTATGTGATTTTTATGCAGTTTGAAAGAAGTAAAGTATACGCGATTTTACGCTCACTAGGGGCTAAAATATCGAATTTTTTGACTTGTTGAAAACTGAGTTTTCTTGGTATATAGATGCTTATTATGAGGTGATACATACATTTATATGATTTTTAAACAGTTTGACAGAAGTGAAGTAAACGTGATTTTACACTCACTAGGGGCTAGAAAATCGAATTTCTTGACTTTATGAAATCTCAGTATTCTTGGTATATATCGGTTTATAATGACGTGAAACATCTATTTATATGATTTTTAAGGAGTTTGAAAGAAGTGAAGTAAACGCGATTTTACACTCACTAGGGGCTAGAAAATCGAATTTCTTGACTTTTTGAGAACTCAGTATTCTTGTTATATAGAGGCTTTTTATGAGGTGATACATTTCTTTATTTGATTTTTAAGCAGTTTGAAAGAAGTGAAGTAAACGTGATGTTACACTCACTAGGGTCTAGAAAATCGAATTTCTTGACTTTTTGAAAACTCAGTATTCTTGGTATATAGAGGCTTTTTATGAGGTGATACATTCATTTATATGATTTTTATGCAGTTTGAAAGAAGTGAAGTAAACGCGATTTTACTGTCACTAGGGGCTAGAAAATTGAATTTCTTGACTTGTTGAAAACTCAATATTCCTGGTATATGTAGGCTTATTATGACGTGAAACATCCATTTATATGGTTTTTCGAAGTTTGTAAGAAGTGTGGAAAGCGTGATTTTACGCTCACTAGGGGCTAGAAAATCGAATTTCTTGACTTATTGAAAACTCAGTATTCTTGGTATATAGAGGCTTATTATGACGTGATACATCCATTTATATGATTTTTAAACAGTTTTAAAGAAGTGAAGTAAACGCGATTTTACACTCACTAGGGGCTAGAAAATCGAAATTCATGACTTTTTGAAAACTCAGTATTCTTGTTATATAGAGGCTTATTATGAGGTGATACATCCATTTATATGATTTTTAAGCAGTTTGAAAGAAGTGAAGTAAACGCGATTTTACACTCACTGGGGTTAGAAAATCGAATTTCTTGACTTGTTGAAAACTGAATATTCTTGGTATATAGATGCTTATTATGAGGTGATACATACATTTATATGATTTTTAAGCAGTTTGAAAGAAGTGAAGTAAACGTGATTTTACACTCACTAGGGGCTAGAAAATCAAATTTCTGGACTTTATGAAAACTCAGTATTCTTGTATATATAGGCTTATAATGAAGTGGAACATCCATTTATATGATTTTTAAGCAGTTTGAAAGAAGAGAAGTAAACGCGATTTTACACTCACTAGGGGCTAGAAAATCGAAATTCTTGACTTTTTGAAAACTCAGTATTCTTGGTATATAGAGGCTTTTTATGAGGTGATACATTCATTTATATGATTTTTATGCAGTTTGAAAGAAGTGAAGTAAACGCGATTTTACTGTCACTAGGGGCTAGAAAATTGAATTTCTTGACTTGTTGAAAACTCAATATTCTTGGTATATGTAGGCTTATAATGAAGTGAAACATCCATTTATATGATTTTTAAGCAGTTTGAAAGAAGTGAAATAAACGCCATTTTACACTCACTAGGGGCTAGAAAATCGAAATTCTTGACTTTTTGAAAACTTAGTATTCTTGGTATATAGAGGCTTATTATGAGGTGATACATCCATTTATATGATTTTTAAGCAGTTTGAAAGAAGTGAAGTAAATGCGATTTTACACTTACTAGGGGCTAGAAAATCGAATTTCTTGACTTGTTGAAAACTGAGTTTTCTTGGTATATATCGGTTTATAATGACGTGAAACATCTATTTATATGATTTTTAAGGAGTTTGAAAGAAGTGAAGTAAACGCGATTTTACACTCACTAGGGGCTAGAAAATCGAAATTTTTGACTTTTTGAAAACTTAGTATTCTTGGTATATATAGGCTTATTATGAGGTGATACATCCATGTATATGATTTTTAAGCAGTTTGACAGAAGTGAAGTAAACGCAATTTTACACTCACTAGGGGCTAGAAAATCGAATTTCTTGACTTGTTGAAAACTGAGTTTTCTTGGTATGTAGATGCTTATTATGAGGTGATACATACATTTATATGATTTTTAAGCAGTTTGAAAGAAGTGAAGTAAACGTGATTTTACACTCACTAGGGGCTAGAAAATCGAATTTCTTGACTTTATGAAAACTCAGTATTCTTGGTATATATCGGTTTATAATGACGTGAAACATCTATTTATATGATTTTTAAGGAGTTTGAAAGAAGTGAAGTAAACGCGATTTTACACTCACTAGGGGCTAGAAAATCGATATTCTTGACTTTTTGAGAACTCAGTATTCTTGTTATATAGAGGCTTTTTATGAGGTGATACATCCCTTTATTTGATTTTTAAGCAGTTTGAAAGAAGTGAAGTAAACGTGATTTTACATAGTCACTAGGATCTAGAAAATCGAATTTCTTGACTTGTTGAAAACTTAGTATTCTTGGTATATATAGGCTTATTATGCCGTGAAACATCCAATTATATGGTTTTTCGAAGTTTGTAAGAAGTGTGGAAAGCGTGATTTTACGCTCACTAGGGGCTACAAAATCGAATTTCTTGACTTATTGAAAACTCAGTATTCTTGGTATATAGAGGCTTATTATGACGTGATACATCCATTTATATGATTTTTAAACAGTTTGAAAGAAGTGAAGTAAACGCGATTTTACTCTCACTAGGGGCTAGAAAATTGAATTTCTTGACTTGTTGAAAACTCAATATTCTTGGTATATAGAGGCTTATTATGACGTGATACATCCATTTATATGATTTTTAAACAGTTTGAAAGAAGTGAAGTAAACGCGATTTTACACTCACTAGGGGCTAGAAAATCGAATTTCTTGACTTTTTGAAAACTTAGTATTCTTGGTATATAGAGGCTTATTATGAGGTGATACATCCATGTATATGATTTTCAAGCAGTTTGAAAGAAGTGAAGTAAACGCAATTTTACACACACTAGGGGCTAGAAAATCGAATTTCTTGACTTCTTGAAAACTCAGTATTCTTGTTATATAGAGGCTTTTTATGAGGTGATACATCCCTTGGTGTGATTTTTATGCAGTTTGAAAGAAGTAAAGTATACGCGATTTTACGCTCACTAGGGGCTAAAGTATCGAATTTCTTGACTTGTTGAAAACTGAGTTTTCTTGGTATATAGATGCTTATTATGAGGTGATACATACATTTATATGATTTTTAAGCAGTTTGAAAGAAGTGAAGTAAACGTGATTTTACACTCACTAGGGGCTAGAAAATCGAATTTCTTGACTTTATGAAAACTCAGTATTCTTGGTATATATCGGTTTATAATGACGTGAAACATCTATTTATATGATTTTTAAGGAGTTTGAAAGAAGTGAAGTAAACGCGATTTTACACTCACTAGGGGCTAGAAAATCGATATTCTTGACTTTTTGAGAACTCAGTATTCTTGTTATATAGAGGCTTTTTATGAGGTGATACATCCCTTTATTTGATTTTTAAGCAGTTTGAAAGAAGTGAAGTAAACGTGATTTTACATAGTCACTAGGGTCCAGAAAATCGAATTTCTTGACTTGTTGAAAACTTAGTATTCTTGGTATATATAGGCTTATTATGACGAGAAACATCCATTTATATGGTTTTTCGAAGTTTGTAAATGTGTGGAAAGCGTGATTTTACGCTCACTAGGGGCTAGAAAATCGAATTTCTTGACTTGTTGAAAACTCAATATTCTTGGTATGTGTAGGCTTATAATGACGTGAAACATCCTTTTATATGATTTTAAAGCAGTATGAAAGAAGTGAAGTAAGCGCGATTTTACACTCACTAGGGGCTAGAAAATCGAAATTCTTGACTTTTTGAAAACTCAGTATTCTTGGTATATAGAGGCTTTTTATGAGGTGATACATTCATTTAGATATATGATTTTTATGCAGTTTGAAAGAAGTGAAGTAAACGCGATTTTACTGTCACTAGGGGCTAGAAAATTGAATTTCTTGACTTGTTGAAAACTCAATATTCTTGGTATATGTAAGTTTATAATGAAGTGAAACATCCATTTATATGATTTTTAAGCAGTTTGAAAGAAGTGAAGTAAACGCCATTTTACACTCACTAGGGGCTAGAAAATCGAAATTCTTGACTTTTTGAAAACTTAGTATTCTTGGTATATATAGGCTTATTATGATGTGATACATCCATTTATATGATTTTTATGCAGTTTGAAAGAAGTGAAGTAAACGCGATTTTACACTCACTAGGGGCTAGAAAATCGAATTTCTTGACTTGTTGAAAACTGAATATTCTTGGTATATAGAGGCTTATTATGACGTGATACACCCATTTATATGATTTTTAAACAGTTTGGAAGAAGTGTAGTAAACGCGATTTTACACTCACTAGGGGCTAGAAAATCGAAATTCTTTACTTTTTGAAAACTCAGTATTCTTGGGAAATAGAGGCTTTCTATGAGGTGATACATCCATTTATATGATTTTTAAGCATTTTGAAAGAAGTGAAGTAAACCTGAAATTACACTCACTAGGGGCTAGAAATTCGAATTTCTTGACTTGTTGAAAACTTAGTATTCTTGGTATATATAGGCTTATTATGACGTGAAACGTCCATTTATATGATTTTTATGCAGTTTGAAAGAAGTGAAGTAAACCCGATTTTACTCTCACAAGGGGTTAGAAAATTGAATTTCTTGACTTGTTGAAAACTCAATATTCATGGTATATGTAGGCTTACAATGAGGTGATGTATCCATTTATATGATTTTTAAGCAGTTTGAAAGAAGTGAAGTAAACGCGATTTTACACTCACTAGGGGCCAGAAAATCGAAATTCTTGACTTTTTGAAAACTTAGTATTCTTGGTATATGTAGGCTTATTTTGAGGTGATACATCCATTTATATGATTTTTACGCAGTTTGAAAGAAGTGAAGTAAACGCGATTTTACACTCACTAGGGGCTAGAAAATCGAATTTCTTGACTTGTTGAAAACTCAGTATTCTTGGTATATAGAGGCTAATTATGACGTGATACATGCATTTATATGCTTTTTAAGCAGGTTGAAAGAAGTGAAGTAAACGCCATTTTACACTCACTGGGGGCTAGAAAATCGAATTTCTTGACTTTTTCAAAACTCAGTATTCTTGGTATATATAGGCTTATAATGACGTGAAACATCCATTTATATGATTTTTAAGCAGTTTGAAAGAAGTGAAGTAAACGCGATTTTACACTCACTAGGGGCTAGAAAATCGAAATTCTTGACTTTTTGAAAACTTAGTATTCTTGGTATATATAGGCTTATTATGATGTGATACATCCATTTATATGATTTTTATGCAGTGTGAAAGAAGTGAAGTAAACGCGATTTTACACTCACTAGGGGCTAGAAAATCGAATTTCTTGACTTGTTGAAAACTGAATATTCTTGGTATATAGAGGCTTATTATGTCATGATACATCCATTTATATGATTTTTAAGCAGTTTAAAAGAAGTGATGTAAACGCGATTTTACACTCACTAGGGGCTAGAAAATCGAAATTCTTGACTTTTTGAAAACTTAGTATTCTTGGTATATAGAGGCTTATTATGAGGTGATACATCCATTTATATGATTTTTAAGCAGTTTGAAAGAAGTGAAGTAAACGCGATTTTACACTCACTAGGGGATAGAAAATCGAATTTCTTGACTTCTTGAAAACTCAATATTCTTGGTATATGTAGGCTTATATTGACGTGAAACATCCTTTTATATGATTTTTAAGCAGTTTGAAAGAAGTGAAGTAAACGCGATTTTACACTCACTAGGGGCTAGAAAATCGAATTTCTTGACTTGTTGAAAACTGAGTTTTCTTGGTATGTAGATGCTTATTATGAGGTGATACATACATTTATATGATTTTTAAGCAGTTTGAAAGAAGTGAAGTAAACGTGATTTTACACTCACTAGGGGCTAGAAAATCGAATTTCTTGACTTTATGAAAACTCAGTATTCTTGGTATATATCGGTTTATAATGACGTGAAACATCTATTTATATGATTTTTAAGGAGTTTGAAAGAAGTGAAGTAAACGCGATTTTACACTCACTAGGGGCTAGAAAATCGATATTCTTGACTTTTTGAGAACTCAGTATTCTTGTTATATAGAGGCTTTTTATGAGGTGATACATCCCTTTATTTGATTTTTAAGCAGTTTGAAAGAAGTGAAGTAAACGTGATTTTACATAGTCACTAGGATCTAGAAAATCGAATTTCTTGACTTGTTGAAAACTTAGTATTCTTGGTATATATAGGCTTATTATGCCGTGAAACATCCATTTATATGGTTTTTCGAAGTTTGTAAGAAGTGTGGAAAGCGTGATTTTACGCTCACTAGGGGCTACAAAATCGAATTTCTTGACTTATTGAAAACTCAGTATTCTTGGTATATAGAGGCTTATTATGACGTGATACATCCATTTATATGATTTTTAAACAGTTTGAAAGAAGTGAAGTAAACGCGATTTTACTCTCACTAGGGTCTAGAAAATTGAATTTCTTGACTTGTTGAAAACTCAATATTCTTGGTATATAGAGGCTTATTATGACGTGATACATCCATTTATATGATTTTTAAACAGTTTGAAAGAAGTGAAGTAAACGCGATTTTACACTCACTAGGGGCTAGAAAATCGAATTTCTTGACTTTTTGAAAACTTAGTATTCTTGGTATATAGAGGCTTATTATGAGGTGATACATCCATGTATATGATTTTCAACCAGTTTGAAAGAAGTGAAGTAAACGCAATTTTACACACACTAGGGGCTAGAAAATCGAATTTCTTGACTTTTTGAAAACTCAGTATTCTTGGTATATAGAGGCTTATTATGAGGTGATACATCCATTTATATGATTTTTAAGCAGTTTGAAAGAAGTGAAGTAAACGCGATTTTACGCTCACTAGGGAATAGAAAATCGAATTTCTTGACTTCTTGAAAACTCAGTATTCTTGTTATATAGAGGCTTTTTATGAGGTGATACATCCCTTGGTGTGATTTTTATGCAGTTTGAAAGAAGTAAAGTATACGCGATTTTACGCTCACTAGGGGCTAAAGTATCGAATTTCTTGACTTGTTGAAAACTGAGTTTTCTTGGTATATAGATGCTTATTATGAGGTGATACATACATTTATATGATTTTTAAGCAGTTTGAAAGAAGTGAAGTAAACGTGATTTTACACTCACTAGGGGCTAGAAAATCGAATTTCTTGACTTTATGAAAACTCAGTATTCTTGGTATATATCGGTTTATAATGACGTGAAACATCTATTTATATGATTTTTAAGGAGTTTGAAAGAAGTGAAGTAAACGCGATTTTACACTCACTAGGGGCTAGAAAATCGATATTCTTGACTTTTTGAGAACTCAGTATTCTTGTTATATAGAGGCTTTTTATGAGGTGATACATCCCTTTATTTGATTTTTAAGCAGTTTGAAAGAAGTGAAGTAAACGTGATTTTACATAGTCACTAGGGTCCAGAAAATCGAATTTCTTGACTTGTTGAAAACTTAGTATTCTTGGTATATATAGGCTTATTATGACGAGAAACATCCATTTATATGGTTTTTCGAAGTTTGTAAGAAGTGTGGAAAGCGTGATTTTACGCTCACTAGGGGCTAGAAAATCGAATTTCTTGACTTGTTTAAAACTCAATATTCTTGGTATGTGTAGGCTTATAATGACGTGAAACATCCTTTTATATGATTTTAAAGCAGTATGAAAGAAGTGAAGTAAGCGCGATTTTACACTCACTAGGGGCTAGAAAATCGAAATTCTTGACTTTTTGAAAACTCAGTATTCTTGGTATATAGAGGCTTTTTATGAGGTGATACATTCATTTAGATATATGATTTTTATGCAGTTTGAAAGAAGTGAAGTAAACGCGATTTTACTGTCACTAGGGGCTAGAAAATTGAATTTCTTGACTTGTTGAAAACTCAATATTCTTGGTATATGTAAGTTTATAATGAAGTGAAACATCCATTTATATGATTTTTAAGCAGTTTGAAAGAAGTGAAGTAAACGCCATTTTACACTCACTAGGGGCTAGAAAATCGAAATTCTTGACTTTTTGAAAACTTAGTATTCTTGGTATATATAGGCTTATTATGATGTGATACATCCATTTATATGATTTTTATGCAGTTTGAAAGAAGTGAAGTAAACGCGATTTTACACTCACTAGGGGCTAGAAAATCGAATTTCTTGACTTGTTGAAAACTGAATATTCTTGGTATATAGAGGCTTATTATGACGTGATACACCCATTTATATGATTTTTAAACAGTTTGGAAGAAGTGTAGTAAACGCGATTTTACACTCACTAGGGGCTAGAAAATCGAAATTCTTTACTTTTTGAAAACTCAGTATTCTTGGGAAATAGAGGCTTTCTATGAGGTGATACATCCATTTATATGATTTTTAAGCATTTTGAAAGAAGTGAAGTAAACCTGAAATTACACTCACTAGGGGCTAGAAATTCGAATTTCTTGACTTTTTGAAAACTTAGTATTCTTGGTATATATAGGCTTATTATGACGTGAAACGTCCATTTATATGATTTTTATGCAGTTTGAAAGAAGTGAAGTAAACCCGATTTTACTCTCACAAGGGGTTAGAAAATTGAATTTCTTGACTTGTTGAAAACTCAATATTCATGGTATATGTAGGCTTACAATGAGGTGATGTATCCATTTATATGATTTTTAAGCAGTTTGAAAGAAGTGAAGTAAACGCGATTTTACACTCACTAGGGGCCAGAAAATCGAAATTCTTGACTTTTTGAAAACTTAGTATTCTTGGTATATGTAGGCTTATTTTGAGGTGATACATCCATTTATATGATTTTTACGCAGTTTGAAAGAAGTGAAGTAAACGCGATTTTACACTCACTAGGGGCTAGAAAATCGAATTTCTTGACTTGTTGAAAACTCAGTATTCTTGGTATATAGAGGCTAATTATGACGTGATACATGCATTTATATGCTTTTTAAGCAGGTTGAAAGAAGTGAAGTAAACGCCATTTTACACTCACTGGGGGCTAGAAAATCGAATTTCTTGACTTTTTCAAAACTCAGTATTCTTGGTATATATAGGCTTATAATGACGTGAAACATCCATTTATATGATTTTTAAGCAGTTTGAAAGAAGTGAAGTAAACGCGATTTTACACTCACTAGGGGGTAGAAAATCGAAATTCTTGACTTTTTGAAAACTTAGTATTCTTGGTATACATAGGCTTATTATGATGTGATACATCCATTTATATGATTTTTAAGCAGTTTGAAAGAAGTGAAGTAAACGCGATTTTACACTCACTAGGGGATAGAAAATCGAATTTCTTGACTTCTTGAAAACTCAATATTCTTGGTATATGTAGGCTTATATTGACGTGAAACATCCTTTTATATGATTTTTAAGCAGTTTGAAAGAAGTGAAGTAAACGCGATTTTACACTCACTAGGGGCTAGAAAATCGAATTTCTTGACTTGTTGAAAACTTAGGATTTTTGGTATATATAGGCTTATTATGACGTGAAACATCCATTTATATGCTTTTTCGATGTTTGTAAGAAGTGTGGAAAGGGTGATTTTACGCTCACTAGGGGCTAGAAAATCGAATTTCTTGACTTATTGAAAACTCAGTATTCTTGGTATATAGAGGCTTATTATGACGTGATACATCCATTTATATGATTTTTAAACAGTTTGAAAGAAGTGAAGTAAACGCGATTTTACACTCACTAGGGGCTAGAAAATCGAATTTCTTGACTTTTTGAAAACTTAGTATTCTTGGTATATAGAGGCTTATTATGAGGTGATACATCCATGTATATGATTTTCAAGCAGTTTGAAAGAAGTGAAGTAAACGCAATTTTACACTCACTAGGGGCTAGAAAATCGAATTTCTTGACTTTTTGAAAACTCAGTATTCTTGGTATATAGAGGCTTATTATGAGGTGATACATCCATTTATATGATTTTTAAGCAGTTTGAAAGAAGTGAAGTAAACGCGATTTTACACTCACTAGGGAATAGAAAATCGAATTTCTTGACTTCTTGAAAACTCAGTATTCTTGTTATATAGAGGCTTTTTATGAGGTGATACATCCCTTGGTGTGATTTTTATGCAGTTTGAAAGAAGTAAAGTATACGCGATTTTACGCTCACTAGGGGCTAAAGTATCGAATTTCTTGACTTGTTGAAAACTGAGTTTTCTTGGTATATAGATGCTTATTATGAGGTGATACATACATTTATATGATTTTTAAGCAGTTTGAAAGAAGTGAAGTAAACGTGATTTTACACTCACTAGGGGCTAGAAAATCGAATTTCTTGACTTTATGAAAACTCAGTATTCTTGGTATATATCGGTTTATAATGACGTGAAACATCTATTTATATGATTTTTAAGGAGTTTGAAAGAAGTGAAGTAAACGCGATTTTACACTCACTAGGGGCTAGAAAATCGATATTCTTGACTTTTTGAGAACTCAGTATTCTTGTTATATAGAGGCTTTTTATGAGGTGATACATCCCTTTATTTGATTTTTAAGCAGTTTGAAAGAAGTGAAGTAAACGTGATTTTACATAGTCACTAGGGTCCAGAAAATCGAATTTCTTGACTTGTTGAAAACTTAGTATTCTTGGTATATATAGGCTTATTATGACGTGAAACATCCATTTATATGGTTTTTCGAAGTTTGTAAGAAGTGTGGAAAGCGTGATTTTACGCTCACTAGGGGCTAGAAAATCGAATTTCTTGACTTATTGAAAACTCAGTATTCTTGTATATAGAGGCTTATTATGACGTGATACATCCATTTATATGATTTTTAAACTGTTTGAAAGAAGTGAAGTAAACGCGATTTTACTCTCACTAGGGGCTAGAAAATTGAATTTCTTGACTTGTTGAAAACTCAATATTCTTGGTATATGTAGGCTTATAATGACGTGAAACATACTTTTATATGATTTTTAAGCAGTTTGAAAGAAGTGAAGTAAACGCGATTTTACACTCACTAGGGGCTAGAAAATCGAAATTCTTGACTTTTTGAAAATTCAGTATTCTTGTTATATAAAGGCTTTTTATGAGGTAATACATCCATTTATATGATTGTTAAGCAGTTTGAAAGAAGTGAAGTAAACGTGATTTTACACTCATTAGGGGCTAGAAAATCGAATTTCTTGACTTGTTGAAAACTTAGTATTCTTGATATATATAGGCTTATTATGACGTGAAACATCTATTTATATGGTTTTTCGAAGTTTGTAAGAAGTGTGGAAAGCGTGATTTTACGCTCATTAGGGGCTAGAAAATCGAATTTCTTGACTTATTGAAAACTCAGTATTCTTGGTATATAGAGGCTTATTATGACGTGATACATCCATTTATATGATTTTTAAACAGTTTGAAAGAAGTGAAGTAAACGCGATTTTACACTCACTAGGGGCTAGAAAATAGATATTCTTGACTTTTTGAGAACTCAGTATTCTTGTTATATAGAGGCTTTTTATGAGGTGATACATCCATTTATTTGATTTTTAAGCAGTTTGAAAGAAGTGAAGTAAACGTGATTTTACACTCACTAGGGTCTAGAAAATCGAATTTCTTGACTTGTTAAAAACTTAGTATTCTTGGTATATATAGGCTTATTATGACGTGAAACATCCATTTATATGGTTTTTCGAAGTTTGTAAGAAGTGTGGAAAGCGTGATTTTACGCTCACTAGGGGCTAGCAAATCGAATTTCTTGACTTATTGAAAACTTAGTATTCTTGGTATATAGAGGCTTATTATGACGTGATACATCGATTTATATGATTTTTAAACAGTTTGAAAGAAGTGAAGTAAACGCGATTTTACTCTCACTAGGGGCTAGAAAATTGAATTTCTTGACTTGTTGAAAACTCAATATTCTTGGTATGTGTAGGCTTATAATGACGTGAAACATCCTTTTATATGATTTTAAAGCAGTTTGAAAGAAGTGAAGTAAGCGCGATTTTACACTCACTAGGGGCTACAAATTCGAATTTCTTGACTTGCTGAAAACTTAGTATTCCTGGTATATACAGGCTTATTATGACGTGAAACGTCCATTTATATGATTTTTATGCAGTTTGAAAGAAGTGAAGTAAACCCGATTTTACTCTCACTAGGGGCTAGAAAATTGAATTTCTTGACTTGTTGAAAACTCAATATTCATGGTATATGTAGGCTTACAATGAGGTGATGTATCCATTTATATGATTTTTAAGCAGTTTGAAAGAAGTGAAGTAAACGTGATTTTACACTCACTAGGGGCTAGAAAATCGATATTCTTGACTTTTTGAGAACTCAGTATTCTTGTTATATAGAGGCTTTTTATGAGGTGATACATCCCTTTATTTGATTTTTAAGCAGTTTGAAAGAAGTGAAGTAAACGTGATTTTACACTCACTAGGGGCTAGAAAATTGAATTTCTTGACTTGTTGAAAACTCAGTATTCTTGGTATATATCGGTTTGTAATGACGTGAAACATCTATTTATATGATTTTTAAGGAGTTTGAAAGAAGTGAAGTAAACGCGATTTTACACTCACTAGGGGCTAGAAAATCGATATTCTTGACTTTTTGAGAACTCAGTATTCTTGTTATATAGAGGCTTTTTATGAGGTGATACATCCCTTTATTTGATTTTTAAGCAGTTTGAAAGAAGTGAAGTAAACGTGATTTTACATAGTCACTAGGGTCCAGAAAATCGAATTTCTTGACTTGTTGAAAACTTAGTATTCTTGGTATATATAGGCTTATTATGACGAGAAACATCCATTTATATGGTTTTTCGAAGTTTGTAAGAAGTGTGGAAAGCGTGATTTTACGCTCACTAGGGGCTAGAAAATCGAATCTCTTGACTTGTTGAAAACCCAATATTCTTGGTATGTGTAGGCTTATAATGACGTGAAACATCCTTTTACATGATTTTAAAGCAGTATGAAAGAAGTGAAGTAAGCGCGATTTTACACTCACTAGGGGCTAGAAAATCGAAATTCTTGACTTTTTGAAAACTCAGTATTCTTGGTATATAGAGGCTTTTTATGAGGTGATACATTCATTTAGATATATGATTTTTATGCAGTTTGAAAGAAGAGAAGTAAACGCGATTTTACTGTCACTAGGGGCTAGAAAATTGAATTTCTTGACTTGTTGAAAACTCAATATTCTTGGTATATGTAAGTTTATAATGAAGTGAAACATCCATTTATATGATTTTTAAGCAGTTTGAAAGAAGTGAAGTAAACGCCATTTTACACTCACTAGGGGCTAGAAAATCGAAATTCTTGACTTTTTGAAAACCTAGTATTCTTGGTATATATAGGCTTATTATGATGTGATACATCCATTTATATGATTTTTATGCAGTTTGAAAGAAGTGAAGTAAACGCGATTTTACACTCACTAGGGGCTAGAAAATCGAATTTCTTGACTTGTTGAAAACTGAATATTCTTGGTATATAGAGGCTTATTATGACGTGATACATCCATTTATATGATTTTTAAACAGTTTGGAAGAAGTGTAGTAAACGCGATTTTACACTCACTAGGGGCTAGAAAATCGAAATTCTTTACTTTTTGAAAACTCAGTATTCTTGGGAAATAGAGGCTTTCTATGAGGTGATACATCCATTTATATGATTTTTAAGCATTTTGAAAGAAGTGAAGTAAACCTGAAATTACACTCACTAGGGGCTAGAAATTCGAATTTCTTGACTTGTTGAAAACTTAGTATTCTTGGTATATATAGGCTTATTATGACGTGAAACGTCCATTTATATGATTTTTATGCAGTTTGAAAGAAGTGAAGTAAACCCGATTTTACTCTCACAAGGGGTTAGAAAATTGAATTTCTTGACTTGTTGAAAACTCAATATTCATGGTATATGTAGGCATACAATGAGGTGATGTATCCATTTATATGATTTTTAAGCAGTTTGAAAGAAGTGAAGTAAACGCGATTTTACACTCACTAGGGGCCAGAAAATCGAAATTCTTGACTTTTTGAAAACTTAGTATTCTTGGTATATGTAGGCTTATTTTGAGGTGATACATCCATTTATATGATTTTTACGCAGTTTGAAAGAAGTGAAGTAAACGCGATTTTACACTCACTAGGGGCTAGAAAATCGAATTTCTTGACTTGCTGAAAACTCAGTATTCTTGGTATATAGAGGCTAATTATGACGTGATACATGCATTTATATGCTTTTTAAGCAGGTTGAAAGAAGTGAAGTAAACGCCATTTTACACTCACTGGGGGCTAGAAAATCGAATTTCTTGACTTTTTCAAAACTCAGTATTCTTGGTATATATAGGCTTATAATGACGTGAAACATCCATTTATATGATTTTTAAGCAGTTTGAAAGAAGTGAAGTAAACGCGATTTTACACTCACTAGGGGCTAGAAAATCGAAATTCTTGACTTTTTGAAAACTTAGTATTCTTGGTATATATAGGCTTATTATGATGTGATACATCCATTTATATGATTTTTATGCAGTGTGAAAGAAGTGAAGTAAACGCGATTTTACACTCACTAGGGGCTAGAAAATCGAATTTCTTGACTTGTTGAAAACTGAATATTCTTGGTATATAGAGGCTTATTATGTCATGATACATCCATTTATATGATTTTTAAGCAGTTTAAAAGAAGTGATGTAAACGCGATTTTACACTCATTAGGGGCTAGAAAATCGAAATTCTTGACTTTTTGAAAACTTAGTATTCTTGGTATATAGAGGCTTATTATGAGGTGATACATCCATTTATATGATTTTTAAGCAGTTTGAAAGAAGTGAAGTAAACGCGATTTTACACTCACTAGGGGATAGAAAATCGAATTTCTTGACTTCTTGAAAACTCAATATTCTTGGTATATGTAGGCTTATATTGACGTGAAACATCCTTTTATATGATTTTTAAGCAGTTTGAAAGAAGTGAAGTAAACGCGATTTTACACTCACTAGGGGCTAGAAAATCGAATTTCTTGACTTGTTGAAAACTTAGGATTTTTGGTATATATAGGCTTATTATGACGTGAAACATCCATTTATATGCTTTTTCGATGTTTGTAAGAAGTGTGGAAAGGGTGATTTTACGCTCACTAGGGGCTAGAAAATCGAATTTCTTGACTTATTGAAAACTCAGTATTCTTGGTATATAGAGGCTTATTATGACGTGATACATCCATTTATATGATTTTTAAACAGTTTGAAAGAAGTGAAGTAAACGCGATTTTACACTCACTGGGGGCTAGAAAATCGAATTTCTTGACTTTTTGAAAACTTAGTATTCTTGGTATATAGAGGCTTATTATGAGGTGATACATCCATGTATATGATTTTCAAGCAGTTTGAAAGAAGTGAAGTAAACGCAATTTTACACTCACTAGGGGCTAGAAAATCGAATTTCTTGACTTTTTGAAAACTCAGTATTCTTGGTATATAGAGGCTTATTATGAGGTGATACATCCATTTATATGATTTTTAAGCAGTTTGAAAGAAGTGAAGTAAACGCGATTTTACACTCACTAGGGAATAGAAAATCGAATTTCTTGACTTCTTGAAAACTCAGTATTCTTGTTATATAGAGGCTTTTTATGAGGTGATACATACCTTGGTGTGATTTTTATGCAGTTTGAAAGAAGTAAAGTATACGCGATTTTACGCTCACTAGGGGCTAAAGTATCGAATTTCTTGACTTGTTGAAAACTGAGTTTTCTTGGTATATAGATGCTTATTATGAGGTGATACATACATTTATATGATTTTTAAGCAGTTTGAAAGAAGTGAAGTAAACGTGATTTTACACTCACTAGGGGCTAGAAAATCGAATTTCTTGACTTTATGAAAACTCAGTATTCTTGGTATATATCGGTTTATAATGACGTGAAACATCTATTTATATGATTTTTAAGGAGTTTGAAAGAAGTGAAGTAAACGCGATTTTACACTCACTAGGGGCTAGAAAATCGATATTCTTGACTTTTTGAGAACTCAGTATTCTTGTTATATAGAGGCTTTTTATGAGGTGATACATCCCTTTATTTGATTTTTAAGCAGTTTGAAAGAAGTGAAGTAAACGTGATTTTACATAGTCACTAGGGTCCAGAAAATCGAATTTCTTGACTTGTTGAAAACTTAGTATTCTTGGTATATATAGGCTTATTATGACGTGAAACATCCATTTATATGGTTTTTCGAAGTTTGTAAGAAGTGTGGAAAGCGTGATTTTACGCTCACTAGGGGCTAGAAAATCGAATTTCTTGACTTATTGAAAACTCAGTATTCTTGTATATAGAGGCTTATTATGACGTGATACATCCATTTATATGATTTTTAAACAGTTTTAAAGAAGTGAAGTAAACGCCATTTTACACTTACTGGGGGCTAATAAAATCGAAATTCTTTAATTTTTGAAAACTTATTATTCTTGGTATATTGAGGCTTATTATGAGGTGATACATCCATTTATATGATTTTTAAGCAGTTTGAAAGAAGTGAAGTAAACGGGATTTTACACTCACTAGGGGCTAGAATATCGAATTTCTTGACTTTTTCAAAACTCAGTATTCTTGGTATATATAGGCTTATAATGACGTGAAACATCCATTTATATGATTTTTAAGCAGTTTGAAAGAAGTGAAGTAAACGCGATTTTACACTCACTAGGGGCTAGAAAATCGAAATTCTTGACTTTTTGAAAACTTAGTATTCTTGGTATATATAGGCTTATTATGATGTGATACATCCATTTATATGATTTTTATGCAGTGTGAAAGAAGTGAAGTAAACGCGATTTTACACTCACTAGGGGCTAGAAAATCGAATTTCTTGACTTGTTGAAAACTGAATATTCTTGGTATATAGAGGCTTATTATGTCATGATACATCCATTTATATGATTTTTAAGCAGTTTAAAAGAAGTGATGTAAACGCGATTTTACACTCACTAGGGGCTAGAAAATCGAAATTCTTGACTTTTTGAAAACTTAGTATTCTTGGTATATACAGGCTTATTATGATGTGATACATCCATGTATATGATTTTTAAGCAGTTTGAAAGAAGTGAAGTAAACGTGATTTTACACTCACTAGGGGATAGAAAATCGAATTTCTTGACTTCTTGAAAACTCAGTATTCTTGGTATATATAGGCTTATAATGACGTGATACATCCAATTATATGATTTTTAAGAAGTTTGAAAGAAGTGAAAAAAACGCGATTTTACACTCACTAGGGGCTAGAAAATCGAATTTCTTGTCTTTTTTAGACCTCAGTATTCTTGGAATATATAGGCTTATTATGACGTGAAACATCCATTTATGTGATTTTTATGCATTTTAAAAGTAGTGAAGTAAACGCGATTTTACTCTCACTAGGGGCTAGAAAATCGAATTTCTTGACTTGTTGACAACTGAATATTCTTGGTATATAGAGGCTTATTATGTCGTGATACATCCATTTATATGATTTTTATGCAGTTTGAAAGAAGTGAAGTAAACGCAATTTTACACTCACTAGGGGCTAGAAAATCGAGTTTCTTGACTTGTTGAAAACTGAGTTTTCTTGGTATGTAGATGCTTATTATGAGGTGATACATACATTTATATGATTTTTAAGCAGTTTGAAAGAAGTGAAGTAAACGTGATTTTACACTCACTAGGGGCTAGAAAATCGAATTTCTTGACTTTATGAAAACTCAGTATTCTTGGTATATATCGGTTTATAATGACGTGAAACATCTATTTATATGATTTTTAAGGAGTTTGAAAGAAGTGAAGTAAACGCGATTTTACACTCACTAGGGGCTAGAAAATCGATATTCTTGACTTTTTGAGAACTCAGTATTCTTGTTATATAGAGGCTTTTTATGAGGTGATACATCCCTTTATTTGATTTTTAAGCAGTTTGAAAGAAGTGAAGTAAACGTGATTTTACATAGTCACTAGGATCTAGAAAATCGAATTTCTTGACTTGTTGAAAACTTAGTATTCTTGGTATATATAGGCTTATTATGCCGTGAAACATCCATTTATATGGTTTTTCGAAGTTTGTAAGAAGTGTGGAAAGCGTGATTTTACGCTCACTAGGGGCTAGAAAATCGAATTTCTTGACTTATTGAAAACTCAGTATTCTTGGTATATAGAGGCTTATTATGACGTGATACATCCATTTATATGATTTTTAAACAGTTTGAAAGAAGTGAAGTAAACGCGATTTTACTCTCACTAGGGGCTAGAAAATTGAATTTCTTGACTTGTTGAAAACTCAATATTCTTGGTATATAGAGGCTTATTATGACGTGATACATCCATTTATATGATTTTTAAACAGTTTGAAAGAAGTGAAGTAAACGCGATTTTACACTCACTAGGGGCTAGAAAATCGAATTTCTTGACTTTTTGAAAACTTAGTATTCTTGGTATATAGAGGCTTATTATGAGGTGATACATCCATGTATATGATTTTCAAGCAGTTTGAAAGAAGTGAAGTAAACGCAATTTTACACACACTAGGGGCTAGAAAATCGAATTTCTTGACTTTTTGAAAACTCAGTATTCTTGGTATATAGAGGCATATTATGAGGTGATACATCCATTTATATGATTTTTAAGCAGTTTGAAAGAAGTGAAGTAAACGCGATTTTACGCTCACTAGGGAATAGAAAATCGAATTTCTTGACTTCTTGAAAACTCAGTATTCTTGTTATATAGAGGCTTTTTATGAGGTGATACATCCCTTGGTGTGATTTTTATGCAGTTTGAAAGAAGTAAAGTATACGCGATTTTACGCTCACTAGGGGCTAAAGTATCGAATTTCTTGACTTGTTGAAAACTGAGTTTTCTTGGTATATAGATGCTTATTATGAGGTGATACATACATTTATATGATTTTTAAGCAGTTTGAAAGAAGTGAAGTAAACGTGATTTTACACTCACTAGGGGCTAGAAAATCGAATTTCTTGACTTTATGAAAACTCAGTATTCTTGGTATATATCGGTTTATAATGACGTGAAACATCTATTTATATGATTTTTAAGGAGTTTGAAAGAAGTGAAGTAAACGCGATTTTACACTCACTAGGGGCTAGAAAATCGATATTCTTGACTTTTTGAGAACTCAGTATTCTTGTTATATAGAGGCTTTTTATGAGGTGATACATCCCTTTATTTGATTTTTAAGCAGTTTGAAAGAAGTGAAGTAAACGTGATTTTACATAGTCACTAGGGTCCAGAAAATCGAATTTCTTGACTTGTTGAAAACTTAGTATTCTTGGTATATATAGGCTTATTATGACGAGAAACATCCATTTATATGGTTTTTCGAAGTTTGTAAGAAGTGTGGAAAGCGTGATTTTACGCTCACTAGGGGCTAGAAAATCGAATTTCTTGACTTGTTGAAAACTCAATATTCTTGGTATGTGTAGGCTTATAATTACGTGAAACATCCTTTTATATGATTTTAAAGCAGTATGAAAGAAGTGAAGTAAGCGCGATTTTACACTCACTAGGGGCTAGAAAATCGAAATTCTTGACTTTTTGAAAACTCAGTATTCTTGGTATATAGAGGCTTTTTATGAGGTGATACATTCATTTAGATATATGATTTTTATGCAGTTTGAAAGAAGTGAAGTAAACGCGATTTTACTGTCACTAGGGGCTAGAAAATTGAATTTCTTGACTTGTTGAAAACTCAATATTCTTGGTATATGTAAGTTTATAATGAACTGAAACATCCATTTATATGATTTTTAAGCAGTTTGAAAGAAGTGAAGTAAACGCCATTTTACACTCACTAGGGGCTAGAAAATCGAAATTCTTGACTTTTTGAAAACTTAGTATTCTTGGTATATATAGGCTTATTATGATGTGATACATCCATTTATATGATTTTTATGCAGTTTGAAAGAAGTGAAGTAAACGCGATTTTACACTCACTAGGGGCTAGAAAATCGAATTTCTTGACTTGTTGAAAACTGAATATTCTTGGTATATAGAGGCTTATTATGACGTGATACATCCATTTATATGATTTTTAAACAGTTTGGAAGAAGTGTAGTAAACGCGATTTTACACTCACTAGGGGCTAGAAAATCGAAATTCTTTACTTTTTGAAAACTCAGTATTCTTGGGAAATAGAGGCTTTCTATGAGGTGATACATCCATTTATATGATTTTTAAGCATTTTGAAAGAAGTGAAGTAAACCTGAAATTACACTCACTAGGGGCTAGAAATTCGAATTTCTTGATGTTGAAAACTTAGTATTCTTGGTATATATAGGCTTATTATGACGTGAAACGTCCATTTATATGATTTTTATGCAGTTTGAAAGAAGTGAAGTAAACCCGATTTTACTCTCACAAGGGGTTAGAAAATTGAATTTCTTGACTTGTTGAAAACTCAATATTCATGGTATATGTAGGCTTACAATGAGGTGATGTATCCATTTATATGATTTTTAAGCAGTTTGAAAGAAGTGAAGTAAACGCGATTTTACACTCACTAGGGGCCAGAAAATCGAAATTCTTGACTTTTTGAAAACTTAGTATTCTTGGTATATGTAGGCTTATTTTGAGGTGATACATCCATTTATATGATTTTTACGCAGTTTGAAAGAAGTGAAGTAAACCGATTTTACACTCACTAGGGGCTAGAAAATCGAATTTCTTGACTTATTGAAAACTCAGTATTCTTGTATATAGAGGCTTATTATGACGTGATACATCCATTTATATGATTTGTAAACAGTTTGAAAGAAGTGAAGTAAACGCGATTTTACTCTCACTAGGGGCTAGAAAATTGAATTTCTTGACTTGTTGAAAACTCAATATTCTTGGTATATGTAGGCTTATAATGACGTGAAACATCCTTTTATATGATTTTTAAGCAGTTTGAAAGAAGTGAAGTAAACGCGATTTTACACTCATTAGGGGCTAGAAAATCGAATTTCTTGACTTGTTGAAAACTTAGTATTCTTGATATATATATAGGCTTATTATGACGTGAAACATCTATTTATATGGTTTTTCGAAGTTTGTAAGAAGTGTGGAAAGCGTGATTTTACGCTCATTAGGGGCTAGAAAATCGAATTTCTTGACTTATTGAAAACTCAGTATTCTTGGTATATAGAGGCTTATTATGACGTGATACATCCATTTATATGATTTTTAAACAGTTTGAAAGAAGTGAAGTAAACGCGATTTTACACTCACTAGGGGCTAGAAAATAGATATTCTTGACTTTTTGAGAACTCAGTATTCTTGATATATAGAGGCTTTTTATGAGGTGATACATCCATTTATTTGATTTTTAAGCAGTTTGAAAGAAGTGAAGTAAACGTGATTTTACACTCACTAGGTTCTAGAAAATCGAATTTCTTGACTTGTTAAAAACTTAGTATTCTTGGTATATATAGGCTTATTATGACGTGAAACATCCATTTATATGGTTTTTCGAAGTTTGTAAGAAGTGTGGAAAGCGTGATTTTACGCTCACTAGGGGCTAGCAAATCGAATTTCTTGACTTATTGAAAACTTAGTATTCTTGGTATATAGAGGCTTATTATGACGTGATACATCGATTTATATGATTTTTAAACAGTTTGAAAGAAGTGAAGTAAACGCGATTTTACTCTCACTAGGGGCTAGAAAATTGAATTTCTTGACTTGTTGAAAACTCAATATTCTTGGTATGTGTAGGCTTATAATGACGTGAAACATCCTTTTATATGATTTTAAAGCAGTTTGAAAGAAGTGAAGTAAGCGCGATTTTACACTCACTAGGGGCTAGAAAATCGAAATTCTTGACTTTTTGAAAACTCAGTATTCTTGGTATATAGAGGCTTTTTATGAGGTGATACATTCATTTAGATATATGATTTTTATGCAGTTTGAAAGAAGTGAAGTAAACGCGATTTTACTGTCACTAGGGGTTAGAAAATTGAATTTCTTGACTTGTTGAAAACTCAATATTCTTGGTATATGTAGGCTTATAATGAAGTGAAACATCCATTTATATGATTTTTAAGCAGTTTGAAAGAAGTGAAGTAAACGCCATTTTACACTCACTAGGGGCTAGAAAATCGAAATTCTTGACTTTTTGAAAACTTAGTATTCTTGGTATATATAGGCTTATTATGATGTGATACATCCATTTATATGATTTTTATGCAGTTTGAAAGAAGTGAAGTAAACGCTATTTTACACTCACTAGGGGCTAGAAAATCGAATTTCTTGACTTGTTGAAAACTGAATATTCTTGGTATATAGAGGCTTATTATGACGTGATACATCCATTTATATGATTTTTAAACAGTTTGGAAGAAGTGAAGTAAACGCGATTTTACACTCACTAGGGGCTAGAAAATCGAAATTCTTTACTTTTTGAAAACTCAGTATTCTTGGGAAATAGAGGCTTTCTATGAGGTGATACATCCATTTATATGATTTTTAAGCATTTTGAAAGAAGTGAAGTAAACCTGATTTTACACTCACTAGGGGCTACAAATTCGAATTTCTTGACTTGCTGAAAACTTAGTATTCCTGGTATATACAGGCTTATTATGACGTGAAACGTCCATTTATATGATTTTTATGCAGTTTGAAAGAAGAGAAGTAAACGCGATTATACACTCACTAGGGGCTAGAAAATCGAAATTCTTGACTTTTTGAAAACTTAGTATTCTTGGTATATGTAGGCTTATTTTGAGGTGATACATCCATTTATATGATTTTTACGCAGTTTGAAAGAAGTGAAGTAAACGCGATTTTACACTCACTAGGGGCTAGAAAATCGAATTTCTTGACTTGTTGAAAACTCAGTATTCTTGGTATATGTAGGCTTACAATGAGGTTATGTATCCATTTATATGATTTTTAAGCAGTTTGAAAGAAGTGAAGTAAACGCGATTTTACACTCACTAGGGGCCAGAAAATCGAAATTCTTGACTTTTTGAAAACTTAGTATTCTTGGTATATGTAGGCTTATTTTGAGGTGATACATCCATTTATATGATTTTTACGCAGTTTGAAAGAAGTGAAGTAAACGCGATTTTACACTCACTAGGGGCTAGAAAATCGAATTTCTTGACTTGTTGAAAACTCAGTATTCTTGGTATATAGAGGCTAATTATGACGTGATACATGCATTTATATGCTTTTTAAGCAGGTTGAAAGAAGTGAAGTAAACGCCATTTTACACTTACTGGGGGCTAATAAAATCGAAATTCTTTAATTTTTGAAAACTTATTATTCTTGGTATATTGAGGCTTATTATGAGGTGATACATCCATTTATATGATTTTTAAGCAGTTTGAAAGAAGTGAAGTAAACGGGATTTTACACTCACTAGGGGCTAGAATATCGAATTTCTTGACTTTTTCAAAACTCAGTATTCTTGGGATATATAGGCTTATAATGACGTGAAACATCCATTTATATGATTTTTAAGCAGTTTGAAAGAAGTGAAGTAAACGCGATTTTACACTCACTAGGGGCTAGAAAATCGAAATTCTTGACTTTTTGAAAACTTAGTATTCTTGGTATATATAGGCTTATTATGATGTGATACATCCATTTATATGATTTTTATGCAGTGTGAAAGAAGTGAAGTAAACGCGATTTTACACTCACTAGGGGCTAGAAAATCGAATTTCTTGACTTGTTGAAAACTGAATATTCTTGGTATATAGAGGCTTATTATGTCATGATACATCCATTTATATGATTTTTAAGCAGTTTAAAAGAAGTGATGTAAACGCGATTTTACACTCACTAGGGGCTAGAAAATCGAAATTCTTGACTTTTTGAAAACTTGGTATTCTTGGTATATACAGGCTTATTATGAGGTGATACATCCATGTATATGATTTTTAAGCAGTTTGAAAGAAGTGAAGTAAACGCGATTTTACACTCACTAGGGGATAGAAAATCGAATTTCTTGACTTCTTGAAAACTCAGTATTCTTGGTATATATAGGCTTATAATGACGTGATACATCCAATTATATGATTTTTAAGCAGTTTGAAAGAAGTGAAAAAAACGCGATTTTACACTCACTAGGGGCTAGAAAATCGAATTTCTTGTCTTTTTTAGACCTCAGTATTCTTGGAATATATAGGCTTATTATGACGTGAAACATCCATTTATGTGATTTTTATGCATTTTAAAAGTAGTGAAGTAAACGCGATTTTACTCTCACTAGGGGCTAGAAAATCGAATTTCTTGACTTGTTGACAACTGAATATTCTTGGTATATAGAGGCTTATTATGTCGTGATACATCCATTTATATGATTTTTAAGCGGTTTAAAAGAAGTAATGTAAACGCGATTTTACACTCACTAGGGGCTAGAAAATCGAAATTCTTGACTTGTTAAAAACTTAGTATTCTTGGTAAATAGAGGCTTATTATGAGGTGATATATCCATTTATATGATTTTTAAGCAGTTTGAAAGAAGTGAAGTAAATGCGATTTTACACTTACTAGGGGCTAGAAAATCGAATTTCTTGACTTGTTAAAAACTTAGTATTCTTGGTATATATAGGCCTATTATGACGTGAAATATCCATTTATATGATTTTTAAACAGTTTGAAAGAAGTGAAGTAAACGCAATTTTACACTCACTAGGGGCTAGAAAATCGAATTTCTTGACTTTTTGATAACTCAGTATTCTTGGTATATAGAGGCTTATTATGAGGTGATACATCCATTTATATGATTTTTAAACAGTTTGAAAGAAGTGAAGTAAACGAAATTTTACTCTCACTAGGGGCCAGAAAATTGAATTTCTTGATTTGTTGAAAACTTAGGATTCTTGGTATATATAGGCTTATTATGACGTGAAACATCCATTTATATGATTTTTATGCAGTTTGAAAGAAGTGAAGTAAACGCGATTTTACACTCACTAGGGGCTAGAAAATCGAAATTCTTGAATTTTTGAAAACTCAGTATTCTTGTTATAAAGAGGCTTATTATGAGGTGATACTTCCATTTATATGATTTTTAAGCAGTTTGAAAGAAGTGAAGTAAACGCGATTTTACACTCACTAGGGCCTAGAAAATCGATTTTCTTGACTTGTTGAAAAATCAATATTCTTGGTATATATAGGCTTATTATGAGGTGATACATACATTTATATGATTTTTAAGCAGTTTGAAGAAGTGAAGCAAACGTGATTTTACACTCATTAGGGGCTAGAAAATCGAATTTCTGGACTTTATGAAAACTCAGTATTCTTGTATATATAGGCTTATAATGAAGTGGAACATCCATTTATATGATTTTTAAGCAGTTTGAAAGAAGAGAAGTAAACGCGATTATACACTCACTAGGGGCTAGAAAATCGAAATTCTTGACTTTTTGATAACTCAGTATTCTTGTTATATAGAGGCTTTTTATGAGTGATACATCACTTTATTTGATTTTTAAGCAGTTTGAAAGAAGTGAAGTAAACGTGATTTTACATAGTCACTAGGGTCTAGAAAATCGAATTTCTTGACTTGTTGAAAACTTAGTATTCTTGGTATATATAGGCTTATTATGACGTGAAACATCCATTTATATGGTTTTTCGAAGTTTGTAAGAAGTGTGGAAAGCGTGATTTTACGCTCACTAGGGGCTAGAAAATCGAATTTCTTGACTTATTGAAAACTCAGTATTCTTGGTATATAGAGGCTTATTATGACGTGATACATCCATTTATATGATTTTTAAACAGTTTGAAAGAAGTGAAGTAAACGCGATTTTACTCTCACTAGGGGCTAGAAAATTGAATTTCTTGACTTGTTGAAAACTCAATATTCTTGGTATATGTAGGCTTATAATGACGTGAAACATCCTTTTATATGATTTTTAAGCAGTTTGATCGAAGTGAAGTAAACGCGATTTTACACTCACTAGGGGCTAGAAAATCGAAATTCTTGACTTTTTGAAAATTCAGTATTCTTGTTATATAAAGGCTTTTTATGAGGTAATACATCCATTTATATGATTGTTAAGCAGTTTGAAAGAAGTGAAGTAAACGTGATTTTACACTCACTAGGGGCTAGAAAATCGAATTTCTTGACTTGTTGAAAACTTAGTATTCTTGGTATATATAGGCTTATTATGACGTGAAACATCCATTTATATGGTTTTTCGAAGTTTGTAAGAAGTGTGGAAAGCGTGATTTTACGCTCACTAGGGGCTAGAAAATCGAATTTCTTGACTTATTGAAAACTCAGTATTCTTGGTATATAGAGGCTTATTATGACGTGATACATCCATTTATATGATTTTTAAACAGTTTGAAAGAAGTGAAGTAAACGCGATTTTACACTCACTAGGGGCTAGAAAATCGAATTTCTTGACATTTTGAAAACTTAGTATTCTTGGTATATAGAGGCTTATTATGAGGTGATACATCCATTTATATGATTTTTCAGCAGTTTGAAAGAAGTGAAGTAAATGCGATTTTACACTTACTTGGGGCTAGAATATCGAATTTCTTGACTTGTTGAAAAGTGAGTTTTCTTGGTATGTAGATGCTTATTATGAGGTGATACATACATTTATATGATTTTTAAGCAGTTTGAAAGAAGTGAAGTAAACGTGATTTTACACTCACTAGGGGCTAGAAAATCGAATTTCTTGACTTTATGAAAACTCAGTATTCTTGGTATATATCGGTTTATAATGACGTGAAACATCTATTTATATGAGTTTTAAGGAGTTTGAAAGAAGTGAAGTAAACGCGATTTTACACACACTAGGGGCTAGAAAATCGATATTCTTGACTTTTTGAGAACTCAATATTCTTGTTATATAGAGGCTTTTTATGAGGTGATACATCCCTTTATTTGATATTTAAGCAGTTTGAAAGAAGTGAAGTAAACGTGATTTTACACTCACTAGGATCTAGAAAATCGAATTTCTTGACTTGTTAAAAACATAGTATTCTTGGTATATATAGGCTTATTATGACGTGAAACATCCATTTATATGGTTTTTCGAAGTTTGTAAGAAGTGTGGAAAGCGTGATTTTACGCTCACTAGGGGCTAGAAAATCGAATTTCTTGACTTATTGAAAACTCAGTATTCTTGGTATATAGAGGCATATTATGACGTGATACATCGATTTATATGATTTTTAAACAGTTTGAAAGAAGTGAAGTAAACGCGATTTTACTCTCACTAGGGGCTAGAAAATTGAATTTCTTGACTTGTTGAAAACTCAATATTCTTGGTATGTGTAGGCTTATAATGACGTGAAACATCCTTTTATATGATTTTTAAGCAGTTTGAAAGAAGTGAAGTAAACGCGATTTTACACTCACTAGGGGCTAGAAAATCGAAATTCTTGACTTTTTGAAAACTCAGTATTCTTGGTATATAGAGGCTTTTTATGAGGTGATACATTCATTTATATGATTTTTATGCAGTTTGAAAGAAGTGAAGTAAACGCGATTTTACTGTCACTAGGGGCTAGAAAATTGAATTTCTTGACTTGTTGAAAACTGAATATTCTTGGTATATGTAGGCTTATAATGACGTGATACATCCATTTATATGATTTTTAAACAGTTTGGAAGAAGTGAAGTAAACGCGATTTTACACTCACTAGGGGCTAGAAAATCGAAATTCTTTACTTTTTGAAAACTCAGTATTGTTGGGAAATAGAGGCTTTCTATGAGGTGATACATCCATTTATATGATTTTTAAGCATTTTGAAAGAAGTGAAGTAAACCTGATTTTACACTCACTAGGGGCTAGAAATTCGAATTTCTTGACTTGTTGAAAACTTAGTATTCTTGGTATATATAGGCTTATTATGACGTGAAACGTCCATTTATATGATTTTTATGCAGTTTGAAAGAAGAGAAGTAAACCCGATTTTACTCTCACAAGGGGTTAGAAAATTGAATTTCTTGACTTGTTGAAAACTCAATATTCATGGTATATGTAGGCTTACAATGAGGTGATGTATCCATTTATATGATTTTTAAGCAGTTTGAAAGAAGTGAAGTAAACGCGATTTTACGCTCACTAGGGGCCAGAAAATCGAAATTCTTGACTTTTTGAAAACTTAGTATTCTTGGTATATGTAGGCTTATTATGAGGTGATACATCCATTTATATGATTTTTAAGCAGTTTGAAAGAAGTGAAGTAAACGCGATTTTACACTCACTAGGTGCTAGAAAATCGAATTTCTTGACTTGTTGAAAACTCAGTATTCTTGGTATATAGAGGCTAATTATGACGTGATACATCCATTTATATGCTTTTTAAGCAGGTTGAAAGAAGTGAAGTAAACGCCATTTTACACTCACTGGGGGCTAATAAAATCGAAATTCTTTAATTTTTGAAAACTTATTATTCTTGGTATATAGAGGCTTATTATGAGGTGATACATCCATTTATATGATTTTTAAGCAGTTTGAAAGAAGTGAAGTAAACGGGATTTTACACTCACTAGGGGTAGAATATCGAATTTCTTGACTTTTTCAAAACTCAGTATTCTTGGTATATATAGGCTTATTATGATGTGATACATCCATTTATATGATTTTTATGCAGTGTGAAAGAAGTGAAGTAAACGCGATTTTACACTCACTAGGGGCTAGAAAATAGAATTTCTTGACTTGTTGAAAACTGAATATTCTTGGTATATAGAGGCTTATTATGTCGTGATACATCCATTTATATGATTTTTAAGCAGTTTAAAAGAAGTGATGTAAACGCGATTTTACACTCATTAGGGGCTAGAAAATCGAAATTCTTGACTTTTTGAAAACTTAGTATTCTTGGTGTATAGAGGCTTATTATGAGGTGATACATCCATTTATATGATTTTTAAGCAGTTTGAAAGAAGTGAAGTAAATGCGATTTTACACTTATTAGGGGCTAGAAAATCGAAATTCATAACTTTTTGAAAACTTAGTATTCTTGGTATATATAGGCTTATTATGAGGTGATACATCCATGTATATGATTTTTAAGCAGTTTGAAAGAAGTGAAGTAAACGCGATTTTACACTCACTAGGGGATAGAAAATCGAATTTCTTGACTTCTTGAAAACTCAGTATTCTTGGTATATATAGGCTTATAATGACGTGATACATCCAATTATATGATTTTTAAGCAGTTTGAAAGAAGTGAAAAAAACGCGATTTTACACTCACTAGGGGCTAGAAAATCGAATTTCTTGTCTTTTTTAGACCTCAGTATTCTTGGAATATATAGGCTTATTATGACGTGTAACATCCATTTATGTGATTTTTATGCAGTTTGAAAGAAGTAAAGTATACGCGATTTTACGCTCACTAGGGGCTAAAATATCGAATTTCTTGACTTGTTGAAAACTGAGTTTTCTTGGTATATTGAAGCTTATGTATGAGGTGATACATACATTTATATGATTTTTAAGCAGTTTGAAAGAAGTGAAGTAAGCGTGATTTTACACTCACTAGGGGCTAGAAATTGGAATTTCTTGACTTTATGAAAACTCAGTATTCTTGGTATATATAGGCTTATAATGACGTGAAACATCTATTTATATGATTTTTAAGCAGTTTGAAAGAAGTGAAGTAAACGCGATTTTACACTCACTAGGGGCTAGAAAATCGAAATTCTTGACTTTTTGAAAACTCAGTATTCTTGTTATATAGAGGCTTTTTATGAGGTGATACATCCATTTATTTGATTTTTAAGCAGTTTAAAAGAAGTGAAGTAAACGTGATTTTACACTCACTAGGGGCTAGAAAATCGAATTTCTTGACTTGTTGAAAACTTAGTATTCTTGGTATATATAGGCTTATTATGACGTGAAACATCCATTTATATGGTTTTTCGAAGTTTGTAAGAAGTGTGGAAAGCGTGATTTTACGCTCACTAGGGGCTAGAAAATCGAATTTCTTGACTTATTGAAAACGCAGTATTCTTGGTATATAGAGGCTTATTATGACGTGATACATCCATTTATATGATTTTTAAACAGTTTGAAAGAAGTGAAGTAAACGCGATTTTACACTCACTAGGGGCTAGAAAATCGAAATTCTTTACTTTTTGAAAACTCAGTATTCTTGGGATATAGAGGCTTTTTATGAGGTGATACATCCATTTATATGATTTTTAAGCATTTTGAAAGAAGTGAAGTAAACCTGATTTTACACTCACTAGGGGCTAGAAATTCGAATTTCTTGACTTGTTGAAAACTTAATATTCTTGGTATATATAGGCTTATTATGACGTGAAACGTCCATTTATATGATTTTTATGCAGTTTGAAAGAAGTGAAGTAAACGCGATTTTACTCTCACTAGGGGCTAGAAAATCGAATTTCTTGACTTGTTGACAACTGAATATTCTTGGTATATAGAGGCTTATTATGTCGTGATACATCCATTTATATGATTTTTAAGCAGTTTAAAAGAAGTGATGTAAACGCGATTTTATACTCACTAGGGGCTAGGAAATCGAAATTCTTGACTTTTTGAAATCTTAGTATTCTTGGTAAATAGAGGCTTATTATGAGGTGATACATCCATTTATATGATTTTTAAGCAGTTTGAAAGAAGTGAAGTAAATGCGATTTTACACTTACTAGGGGCTAGAAAATCGAATTTCTTGACTTGTTAAAAACTTAGTAGTCTTGGTATATATAGGCCTATTATGACGTGAAATATCCATTTATATGATTTTTAAACAGTTTGAAAGAAGTGAAGTAAACGCAATTTTACACTCACTAGGGGCTAGAAAATCGAATTTCTTGACTTTTTGAAAACTCAGTTTTTTGGTATATAGATGCTTATTATGAGGTGATACATACATTTATATGATTTTTAAGCAGTTTGAAAGAAGTGAAGCAAACGTGATTTTACACTCATTAGGGGCTAGAAAATCGAATTTCTGGATTTTATGAAAACTCAGTATTCTTGTATATATAGGCTTATAATGAAGTGGAACATCCATTTATATGATTTTTAAGCAGTTTGAAAGAAGAGAAGTAAACGCGATTTTACACTCACTAGGGGCTAGAAAATCGAAATTCTTGACTTTTTGAAAACTCAGTATTCTTGGTATATAGAGGCTTTTTATGAGGTGATACATTCATTTATATGATTTTTATGCAGTTTGAAAGAAGTGAAGTAAACGCGATTTTACTGTCACTAGGGGCTAGAAAATTGAATTTCTTGACTTGTTGAAAACTCAATATTCTTGGTATATGTAGGCTTATAATGAAGTGAAACATCCATTTATATGATTTTTAAGCAGTTTGAAAGAAGTGAGGTAAACGCCATTTTACACTCACTAGGGGCTAGAAAATCGAAATTCTTGACTTTTTGAAAACTTAGTATTCTTGGTATATAGAGGCTTATTATGAGGTGATACATCCATTTATATGATTTTTAAGCAGTTTGAAAGAAGTGAAGTAAATGCGATTTTACACTTACTAGGGGCTAGAAAATCGAATTTCTTGACTTGTTAAAAACTTAGTATTCTTGGTATATATAGGCTTATTATGACGTGAAATATCCATTTATATGATTTTTATGCAGTTTGAAAGAAGTGAAGTAAACGCGATTTTACACTCACTAGGGGCTAGAAAATCGAAATTCTTGACTTTTTGAAAACTTAGTATTCTTGGTATATATAGGCTTATTATGAGGTGATACATCCATGTATATGATTTTTAAGCAGTTTGAAAGAAGTGAAGTAAACGCAATTTTACACTCACTAGGGGCTAGAAAATCGAATTTCTTGACTTTTTGAAAACTCAGTATTCTTGGTATATAGAGGCTTATTATGAGGTGATACATCCATTTATATGATTTTTAAGCAGTTTGAAAGAAGTGAAGTAAACGTGATTTTACACTCACTAGGGGCTAGAAAATCGAATTTCTTGACTTGTTGAAAACTTAGTATTCTTGGTATATATAGGCTTATTATGACGTGAAACATCCATTTATATGGTTTTTCGAAGTTTGTAAGAAGTGTGGAAAGCGTGATTTTACGCTCACTAGGGGCTAGAAAATCGAATTTCTTGACTTATTGAAAACGCAGTATTCTTGGTATATAGAGGCTTATTATGACGTGATACATCCATTTATATGATTTTTAAACAGTTTGAAAGAAGTGAAGTAAACGCGATTTTACACTCACTAGGGGCTAGAAAATCGAAATTCTTTACTTTTTGAAAACTCAGTATTCTTGGGATATAGAGGCTTTTTATGAGGTGATACATCCATTTATATGATTTTTAAGCATTTTGAAAGAAGTGAAGTAAACCTGATTTTACACTCACTAGGGGCTAGAAATTCGAATTTCTTGACTTGTTGAAAACTTAATATTCTTGGTATATATAGGCTTATTATGACGTGAAACGTCCATTTATATGATTTTTATGCAGTTTGAAAGAAGTGAAGTAAACGCGATTTTACTCTCACTAGGGGCTAGAAAATCGAATTTCTTGACTTGTTGACAACTGAATATTCTTGGTATATAGAGGCTTATTATGTCGTGATACATCCATTTATATGATTTTTAAGCAGTTTAAAAGAAGTGATGTAAACGCGATTTTATACTCACTAGGGGCTAGGAAATCGAAATTCTTGACTTTTTGAAATCTTAGTATTCTTGGTAAATAGAGGCTTATTATGAGGTGATACATCCATTTATATGATTTTTAAGCAGTTTGAAAGAAGTGAAGTAAATGCGATTTTACACTTACTAGGGGCTAGAAAATCGAATTTCTTGACTTGTTAAAAACTTAGTAGTCTTGGTATATATAGGCCTATTATGACGTGAAATATCCATTTATATGATTTTTAAACAGTTTGAAAGAAGTGAAGTAAACGCAATTTTACACTCACTAGGGGCTAGAAAATCGAATTTCTTGACTTTTTGAAAACTCAGTTTTTTGGTATATAGATGCTTATTATGAGGTGATACATACATTTATATGATTTTTAAGCAGTTTGAAAGAAGTGAAGCAAACGTGATTTTACACTCATTAGGGGCTAGAAAATCGAATTTCTGGATTTTATGAAAACTCAGTATTCTTGTATATATAGGCTTATAATGAAGTGGAACATCCATTTATATGATTTTTAAGCAGTTTGAAAGAAGAGAAGTAAACGCGATTTTACACTCACTAGGGGCTAGAAAATCGAAATTCTTGACTTTTTGAAAACTCAGTATTCTTGGTATATAGAGGCTTTTTATGAGGTGATACATTCATTTATATGATTTTTATGCAGTTTGAAAGAAGTGAAGTAAACGCGATTTTACTGTCACTAGGGGCTAGAAAATTGAATTTCTTGACTTGTTGAAAACTCAATATTCTTGGTATATGTAGGCTTATAATGAAGTGAAACATCCATTTATATGATTTTTAAGCAGTTTGAAAGAAGTGAGGTAAACGCCATTTTACACTCACTAGGGGCTAGAAAATCGAAATTCTTGACTTTTTGAAAACTTAGTATTCTTGGTATATAGAGGCTTATTATGAGGTGATACATCCATTTATATGATTTTTAAGCAGTTTGAAAGAAGTGAAGTAAATGCGATTTTACACTTACTAGGGGCTAGAAAATCGAATTTCTTGACTTGTTAAAAACTTAGTATTCTTGGTATATATAGGCTTATTATGACGTGAAATATCCATTTATATGATTTTTATGCAGTTTGAAAGAAGTGAAGTAAACGCGATTTTACACTCACTAGGGGCTAGAAAATCGAAATTCTTGACTTTTTGAAAACTTAGTATTCTTGGTATATATAGGCTTATTATGAGGTGATACATCCATGTATATGATTTTTAAGCAGTTTGAAAGAAGTGAAGTAAACGCAATTTTACACTCACTAGGGGCTAGAAAATCGAATTTCTTGACTTTTTGAAAACTCAGTATTCTTGGTATATAGAGGCTTATTATGAGGTGATACATCCATTTATATGATTTTTAAGCAGTTTGAAAGAAGTGAAGTAAACGCGATTTTACACTCACTAGGGGATAGAAAATCGAATTTCTTGACTTGTTTAAAACTGAATATTCTTGGTATATAGAGGCTTATTATGTCGTGATACATCAATTTATATGATTTTTAAGCAGTTTGAAAGAAGTGAGGTAAACGCCATTTTACACTCACTAGGGGCTAGAAAATCGAAATTCTTGACTTTTTGAAAACTTAGTATTCTTGGTATATAGAGGCTTATTATGAGGTGATACATCCATTTATATGATTTTTAAGCAGTTTGAAAGAAGTGAAGTAAATGCGATTTTACACCTACTAGGGGCTAGCAAATCGAAATTATTAAATTTTTGAAAACTTAGTATTCTTGGTATATATAGGCTTATTATGAGGTGATACATCCATGTATATGATTTTTAAGCAGTTTGAAAGAAGTGAAGTAAACGCGATTTTACACTCACTAGGGGATAGAAAATCGAATTTCTTGACTTCTTGAAAACTCAGTATTCTTGGTATATATAGGCTTATAATGACGTGATACATCCAATTATATGATTTTTAAGCAGTTTGAAAGAAGTGAAAAAAACGCGATTTTACACTCACTAGGGGCTAGAAAATCGAATTTCTTGTCTTTTTTAGACCTCAGTATTCTTGGAATATATAGGCTTATTATGACGTGTAACATCCATTTATGTGATTTTTATGCAGTTTGAAAGAAGTAAAGTATACGCGATTTTACGCTCACTAGGGGCTAAAATATCGAATTTCTTGACTTGTTGAAAACTGAGTTTTCTTGGTATATTGAAGCTTATGTATGAGGTGATACATACATTTATATGATTTTTAAGCAGTTTGAAAGAAGTGAAGTAAGCGTGATTTTACACTCACTAGGGGCTAGAAATTGGAATTTCTTGACTTTATGAAAACTCAGTATTCTTGGTATATATAGGCTTATAATGACGTGAAACATCTATTTATATGATTTTTAAGCAGTTTGAAAGAAGTGAAGTAAACGCGATTTTACACTCACTAGGGGCTAGAAAATCGAAATTCTTGACTTTTTGAAAACTCAGTATTCTTGTTATATAGAGGCTTTTTATGAGGTGATACATCCATTTATTTGATTTTTAAGCAGTTTGAAAGAAGTGAAGTAAACGTGATTTTACACTCACTAGGGGCTAGAAAATCGAATTTCTTGACTTGTTGAAAACTTAGTATTCTTGGTATATATAGGCTTATTATGACGTGAAACATCCATTTATATGGTTTTTCGAAGTTTGTAAGAAGTGTGGAAAGCGTGATTTTACGCTCACTAGGGGCTAGAAAATCGAATTTCTTGACTTATTGAAAACGCAGTATTCTTGGTATATAGAGGCTTATTATGACGTGATACATCCATTTATATGATTTTTAAACAGTTTGAAAGAAGTGAAGTAAACGCGATTTTACACTCACTAGGGGCTAGAAAATCGAAATTCTTTACTTTTTGAAAACTCAGTATTCTTGGGATATAGAGGCTTTTTATGAGGTGATACATCCATTTATATGATTTTTAAGCATTTTGAAAGAAGTGAAGTAAACCTGATTTTACACTCACTAGGGGCTAGAAATTCGAATTTCTTGACTTGTTGAAAACTTAATATTCTTGGTATATATAGGCTTATTATGACGTGAAACGTCCATTTATATGATTTTTATGCAGTTTGAAAGAAGTGAAGTAAACGCGATTTTACTCTCACTAGGGGCTAGAAAATCGAATTTCTTGACTTGTTGACAACTGAATATTCTTGGTATATAGAGGCTTATTATGTCGTGATACATCCATTTATATGATTTTTAAGCAGTTTAAAAGAAGTGATGTAAACGCGATTTTATACTCACTAGGGGCTAGGAAATCGAAATTCTTGACTTTTTGAAATCTTAGTATTCTTGGTAAATAGAGGCTTATTATGAGGTGATACATCCATTTATATGATTTTTAAGCAGTTTGAAAGAAGTGAAGTAAATGCGATTTTACACTTACTAGGGGCTAGAAAATCGAATTTCTTGACTTGTTAAAAACTTAGTAGTCTTGGTATATATAGGCCTATTATGACGTGAAATATCCATTTATATGATTTTTAAACAGTTTGAAAGAAGTGAAGTAAACGCAATTTTACACTCACTAGGGGCTAGAAAATCGAATTTCTTGACTTTTTGAAAACTCAGTTTTTTGGTATATAGATGCTTATTATGAGGTGATACATACATTTATATGATTTTTAAGCAGTTTGAAAGAAGTGAAGCAAACGTGATTTTACACTCATTAGGGGCTAGAAAATCGAATTTCTGGATTTTATGAAAACTCAGTATTCTTGTATATATAGGCTTATAATGAAGTGGAACATCCATTTATATGATTTTTAAGCAGTTTGAAAGAAGAGAAGTAAACGCGATTTTACACTCACTAGGGGCTAGAAAATCGAAATTCTTGACTTTTTGAAAACTCAGTATTCTTGGTATATAGAGGCTTTTTATGAGGTGATACATTCATTTATATGATTTTTATGCAGTTTGAAAGAAGTGAAGTAAACGCGATTTTACTGTCACTAGGGGCTAGAAAATTGAATTTCTTGACTTGTTGAAAACTCAATATTCTTGGTATATGTAGGCTTATAATGAAGTGAAACATCCATTTATATGATTTTTAAGCAGTTTGAAAGAAGTGAGGTAAACGCCATTTTACACTCACTAGGGGCTAGAAAATCGAAATTCTTGACTTTTTGAAAACTTAGTATTCTTGGTATATAGAGGCTTATTATGAGGTGATACATCCATTTATATGATTTTTAAGCAGTTTGAAAGAAGTGAAGTAAATGCGATTTTACACTTACTAGGGGCTAGAAAATCGAATTTCTTGACTTGTTAAAAACTTAGTATTCTTGGTATATATAGGCTTATTATGACGTGAAATATCCATTTATATGATTTTTATGCAGTTTGAAAGAAGTGAAGTAAACGCGATTTTACACTCACTAGGGGCTAGAAAATCGAAATTCTTGACTTTTTGAAAACTTAGTATTCTTGGTATATATAGGCTTATTATGAGGTGATACATCCATGTATATGATTTTTAAGCAGTTTGAAAGAAGTGAAGTAAACGCAATTTTACACTCACTAGGGGCTAGAAAATCGAATTTCTTGACTTTTTGAAAACTCAGTATTCTTGGTATATAGAGGCTTATTATGAGGTGATACATCCATTTATATGATTTTTAAGCAGTTTGAAAGAAGTGAAGTAAACGCGATTTTACACTCACTAGGGGATAGAAAATCGAATTTCTTGACTTGTTTAAAACTGAATATTCTTGGTATATAGAGGCTTATTATGTCGTGATACATCAATTTATATGATTTTTAAGCAGTTTGAAAGAAGTGAGGTAAACGCCATTTTACACTCACTAGGGGCTAGAAAATCGAAATTCTTGACTTTTTGAAAACTTAGTATTCTTGGTATATAGAGGCTTATTATGAGGTGATACATCCATTTATATGATTTTTAAGCAGTTTGAAAGAAGTGAAGTAAATGCGATTTTACACCTACTAGGGGCTAGCAAATCGAAATTATTAAATTTTTGAAAACTTAGTATTCTTGGTATATATAGGCTTATTATGAGGTGATACATCCATGTATATGATTTTTAAGCAGTTTGAAAGAAGTGAAGTAAACGCGATTTTACACTCACTAGGGGATAGAAAATCGAATTTCTTGACTTCTTGAAAACTCAGTATTCTTGGTATATATAGGCTTATAATGACGTGATACATCCAATTATATGATTTTTAAGCAGTTTGAAAGAAGTGAAGAAAACGCGATTTTACACTCACTAGGGGCTAGAAAATCGAATTTCTTGTCTTTTTTAGACCTCAGTATTCTTGGAATATATAGGCTTATTATGACGTGAAACATCCATTTATGTGATTTTTATGCAGTTTGAAAGAAGTAAAGTATACGCGATTTTACGCTCACTAGGGGCTAAAATATCGAATTTCTTGACTTGTTGAAAACTGAGTTTTCGTGGTATATTGATGCTTATGTATGAGGTGATACATACATTTATATGATTTTTAAGCAGTTTGAAAGAAGTGAAGTAAGCGTGATTTTACACTCACTAGGGGCTAGAAAATCGAATTTCTTGACTTTATGAAAACTCAGTATTCTTGGTATATATAGGCTTATAATGACGTGAAGCATCTATTTATATGGTTTTTCGAAGTTTGTAAGAAGTGTGGAAAGCGTGATTTTACGCTCACTAGGGGCTAGAAAATCGAATTTCTTGACTTATTGAAAACTCAGTATTCTTGGTATATAGAGGCTTATTATGACGTGATACATTCGTTTATATGATTTTTAAACAGTTTGAAAGAAGTGAAGTAAAGGCGATTTTACACTCACTAGGGGCTAGAAAATCGAAATTCTTTACTTTTTAAAAACTCAGTATTCTTGGGATATAGAGGCTTTTTATGAGGTGATACATCCATTTATATGATTTTTAAGCATTTTGAAAGAAGTGAAGTAAACCTGATTTTACACTCACTAGGGGCTAGAAATTCGAATTTCTTAAATATTTGAAAACTTAATATTCTTGGTATATATAGGCTTATTATGACGTGAAACGTCCATTTATATGATATTTAAGCAGTTTGAAAGAAGTGAAGTAAACGCGATTTTACTCTCACTAGGGACTAGAAAATCGAATTTCTTGACTTGTTGACAACTGAATATTCTTGGTATATAGAGGCTTATTATGTCGTGATACATCCATTTATATGATTTTTAAGCAGTTTAAAAGAAGTGATGTAAACGCGATTTTACACTTACTAGGGGCTAGAAAATCGAATTTCTTGACTTGTTAAAAACTTAGTATTCTTGGTATATATAGGCTTATTATGACGTGAAATATCCATTTATATGATTTTTATGCAGTTTGAAAGAAGTGAAGTAAACGCGATTTAATCTCACTAGGGGCTAGAAAATCGAATTTCTTGACTTGTTAAAAACTTAGTATTCTTGGTATATATAGGCTTATTATGACGTGAAATATCCATTTATATGATATTTAAGGAGTTTGAAAGAAGTGAAGTAAACGCGATTTTACACTCACTAGGGGCTAGAAAATCGAAATTCTTGACTTTTTGAAAACTTAGTATTCTTGGTATATAGGCTTATTATGAGGTGATACATCCATGTATATGATTTTTAAGCAGTTTGAAAGAAGTAATTTATAAGCGATTTTACGCTCACTAGGGGCTAAAACATCGAATTTCTTGACTTGTTGAAAACTGAGTTTTCTTGGTATATAGATGCTTATTATGAGGTGATATATGATCATACATTTATATGATTTTTAAGCAGTTTGAAAGAAGTGAAGTAAACGGGATTTTACACTCACTAGGGGCTAGAAAATCGAATTTCTTGACTTTATGAAAACTCAGTATTCTTGGTATATATCGGCTTATAATGACGTGAAACATCTATTTATATGATTTTTAAGGAGTTTGAAAGAAGTGAAGTAAACGCGATTTTACACTCACTAGGGGCTAGAAAATCGATATTCTTGACTTTTTGAGAACTCAGTATTCTTGTTATATAGAGGCTTTTTATGAGGTGATACATCCCTTTATATGATTTTTAAGCAGTTTGAAAGAAGTGAAGTAAATGCGATTTTACACTTACTAGGGGCTAGAAAATCGAATTTCTTGACTTGTTAAAAACTTAGTATTCTTGGTATATATAGGCCTATTATGACGTGAAATATCCATTTATATGATTTTTAAACAGTTTGAAAGAAGTGAAGTAAACGCAATTTTACTCTCACTAGGGGCTAGAAAATTGAATTTCTTGATTTGTTGAAAACTTAGGATTCTTGGTATATATAGGCTTATTATGACGTGAAATATCCATTTATATGATATTTAAGGAGTTTGAAAGAAGTGAAGTAAACGCGATTTTACACTCACTAGGGGCTAGAAAATCGGAATTCTTGACTTTTTGAAAACTCAGTATTCTTGTTATATAGAGGCTTATTATGAGGTGATACATCCATTTATATGATTTTTAAGCAGTTTGAAAGAAGTGAAGTAAACGCGATTTTACACTCACTGGGGTTAGAAAATCGAATTTCTTGACTTGTTGAAAACTGAATATTCTTGGTATATAGATGCTTATTATGAGGTGATACATACATTTATATGATTTTTAAGCAGTTTGAAAGAAGTGAAGCAAACGTGATTTTACACTCATTAGGGGCTAGAAAATCGAATTTCTGGACTTTATGAAAACTGAGTATTCTTGTATATATAGGCTTATAATGAAGTGGAACATCCATTTATATGATTTTTAAGCATTTTGAAGGAAGAGAAGTAAATGCGATTTTACACTCACTAGGGGCTAGAAAATCGAAATTCTTGACTTTTTGAAAACTCAGTATTCATGGTATATAGAGGCTTTTTATGAGGTGATACATTCATTTATATGATTTTTATGCAGTTTGAAAGAAGTGAAGTAAACGCGATTTTACTGTCACTAGGGGCTAGAAAATTGAATTTCTTGACTTGTTGAAAACTCAATATTCTTGGTATATGTAGGCTTTTAATGAAGTGAAACATCCATTTATATGATTTTTAAGCAGTTTGAATGAAGTGAAGTAAACGCCATTTTACACTCACTAGGGGCTAGAAAATCGAAATTCTTGACTTTTTGAAAACTTAGTATTCTTGGTATATATAGGCTTATTATGAGGTGATACATCCATGTATATGATTTTTAAGCAGTTTGAAAGAAGTGAAGTAAACGCAATTTTACACTCACTAGGGGCTAGAAAATCGAATTTCTTGATTTTTTGAAAACTCAGTATTCTTGGTATATAGAGGCTTATTATGAGGTGATACATCCATTTATATGATTTTTAAGCAGTTTGAAAGAAGTGAAGTAAACGCGATTTTACACTCACTAGGGGATAGAAAATCGAATTTCTTGACTTGTTTAAAACTGAATATTCTTGGTATATAGAGGCTTATTATGTGGTGATACATCAATTTATATGATTTTTAAGCAGTTTAAAAGAAGTGATGTAAACGCGATTTTACACTCACTAAGGGGCTAGAAAATCGAAATTCTTGACTTTTTGAAAACTTAGTATTCTTGGTATATAGAGGCTTATTATGAGGTGATACATCCATTTATATGATTTTTAAGCATTTTGAAAGAAGTGAAGTAAATGCGATTTTACACTTACTAGGGGCTAGAAAATCAAAATTCTTAACTTTTTGAAAACTTAGTATTCTTGGTATATATAGGCTTATTATGAGGTGATACATCCATGTATATGATTTTTAAGCAGTTTGAAAGAAGTGAAGTAAACGCGATTTTACACACACTAGGGGATAGAAAATCGAATTTCTTGACTTCTTGAAAACTCAGTATACTTGGTATATATAGGCTTATAATGACGTGATACATACAATTATATGATTTTTAAGCAGTTTGAAAGAAGTGAAGAAAACGCGATTTTACACTCACTAGGGGCTAGAAAATCGAATTTCTTGTCTTTTTTAGACCTCAGTATACTTGGAATATATAGGTTTATTATGACGTGAAACAGCCATTTATGTGATTTTTATGCAGTTTGAAAGAAGTAAAGTATACGCGATTTTACGCTCACTAGGGGGTAAAGTATCGAATTTCTTGACTTGTTGAAAACTGAGTATTCTTGGTATATTGATGCTTATGTATGAGGTGATACATACATTTATATGATTTTTAAGCAGTTTGAAAGAAGTGAAGTAAGCGTGATTTTACACTCACTAGGGGCTAGAAAATCGAATTTCTTGACTTTATGAAAACTCAGTATTCTTGGTATATATAGGCTTATAATGACGTGAAACATCTATTTATATGGTTTTTGAAGTTTGTAAGAAGTGTGGAAAGCGTGATTTTACGCTCACTAGGGGCTAGAAAATCGAATTTCTTGACTTATTGAAAACTCAGTATTCTTGGTATACAGAGGCTTATTATGACGTGATACATTCATTTATATGATTTTTAAACAGTTTGAAAGAAGTGAAGTAAACGCGATTTTACACTCACTAGGGGCTAGAAAATCGAAATTCTTTACTTTTTGAAAACTCAGTATTCTTGGGATATAGAGGCTTTTTATGAGGTGATACATCCATTTATATGATTTTTAAGCATTTTGAAAGAAGTGAAGTAAACCTGATTTTACACTCACTAGGGGCTAGAAATTCGAATTTCTTGACTTGTTGAAAACTTAATATTCTTGGTATATATAGGCTTATTATGACGTGAAACGTCCATTTATATGATTTTTATGCAGTTTGAAAGAAGTGATGTAAACGCGATTTTACACTCACTAGGGGCTAGAATATCGAATTTTTTGACTTGTTGAAAACTTAATATTCTTGGTATATATAGGCTTATTATGTCGTGATACATCCATTTATATGATTTTTAAGCAGTTTAAAAGAAGTGATGTAAACGCGATTTTACACTCACTAGGGGCTAGAATATCGAATTTTTTGACTTGTTGAAAAGTGAGTTTTCTTGGTATGTAGATGCTTATTATGAGGTGATACATACATTTATATGATTTTTAAGCAGTTTGAAAGAAGTGAAGTTAACGTGATTTTACACACACTAGGGGCTAGAAAATCGAATTTCTTACTTTATGAAAACTCAGTATTCTTGGTATATATCGGTTTATAATGACGTGAAACATCTATTTATATGATTTTTAAGGAGTTTGAAAGAAGTGAAGTAAACGCGATTTTACACTCACTAGGGGCTAGAAAATCGATATTCTTGACTTTTTGAGAACTCAGTATTCTTGTTATATAGAGGCTTTTTATGAGGTGATACATCCCTTTATTTGATTTTTAAGCAGTTTGAAAAAAGTGAAGTAAACGTGATTTTACACTCACTAGGGTCTAGAAAATCGAATTTCTTGACTTGTTAAAAACTTAGTATTCTTGGTATATATAGGCTTATTATGACGTGAAACATCCATTTATATGGTTTTTCGAAGTTTGTAAGAAGTGTGGAAGGCGTGATTTTACGCTCACTAGGGGCTAGAAAATCGAATTTCTTGACTTATTGAAAACTCAGTGTTCTTGGTATATAGAGGCTTATTATGACGTGATACATCGATTTATATGATTTTTAAACAGTTTGAAAGAAGTGAAGTAAACGCGATTTTACTCTCACTAGGGGCTAGAAAATTGAATTTCTTGACTTGTTGAAAACTCAATATTCTTGGTATGTGTAGGCTTATAATGACGTGAAACATCCTTTTATATGATTTTTAAGCAGTTTGAAAGAAGTGAAGTAAACGCGATTTTCCACTCACTAGGGGCTAGAAAATCGAAATTCTTGACTTTTTGAAAACTCAGTATTCTTGGTATATAGAGGCTTTTTATGAGGTGATACATTCATTTATATGATTTTTATGCAGTTTGAAAGAAGTGAAGTAAACGCGATTTTACTGTCACTAGGAGCTAGAAAATTGAATTTCTTGACTTGTTGAAAACTCAATATTCTTGGTACATGTAGGCTTATAATGAAGTGAAACATCCGTTTATATGATTTTTAAGCAGTTTGAAAGAAGTGAAGTAAACGCCATTTTACACTCACTAGGGGCTAGAAAATCGAAATTCTTGACTTTTTGAAAACTTAGTATTCTTGGTATATATAGGCTTATTATGATGTGATACATCCATTTATATGATTTTTATGCAGTTTGAAAGAAGTGAAGTAAACGCGATTTTACACTCACTAGGGGCTAGAAAATCGAATTTCTTGACTTGTTGAGAACTGAATATTCTTGGTATATAGATGCTTATTATGAGGTGATACATACATTTATATGATTTTTAAGCAGTTCGAAAGAAGTGAAGCAAACGTGATTTTACACTCATTAGGGGCTAGAAAATCGAATTTCTGGATTTTATGAAAACTCAGTATTATTGTATATATAGGCTTATAATGAAGTGGAACATCCATTTATATGATTTTTAAGCAGTTTGAAAGAAGAGAAGTAAACGCGATTTTACACTCACTAGGGGCTAGAAAATCGAAATTCTTGACTTTTTGAAAACTCAGTATTCTTGGTATATAGAGGCTTTTTATGAGGTGATACATTCATTTATATGATTTTTATGCAGTTTGAAAGAAGTGAAGTAAACGCGATTTTACTGTCACTAGGGGCTAGAAAATTGAATTTCTTGACTTGAAAACTCAATATTCTTGGTATATGTAGGCTTATAATGAAGTGAAACATCCATTTATATGATTTTTAAGCGGTTTGAAAGAAGTGAAGTAAACGCCATTTTACACTCACTAGGGGCTAGAAAATCGAAATTCTTGACTTTTTGAAAACTTAGTATTCTTGGTATATAGAGGCTTATTATGAGGTGATACATCCATTTATATGATTTTTAAGCAGTTTGAAAGAAGTGAAGTAAATGCGATTTTACACTTACTAGGGGCTAGAAAATCGAATTTCTTGACTTGTTAAAAACTTAGTATTCTTGGTATATATAGGCTTATTATGACGTGAAATATCCATTTATATGATATTTAAGGAGTTTGAAAGAAGTGAAGTAAACGCGATTTTACACTCACTAGGGGCTAGAAAATCGAAATTCTTGACTTTTTGAAAACTTAGTATTCTTGGTATATATAGGGTTATTATGAGGTGATACATCCATGTATATGATTTTTAAGCAGTTTGAAAGAAGTAATTTATAAGCGATTTTACGCTCACTAGGGGCTAAAACATCGAATTTCTTGACTTGTTGAAAACTGAGTTTTCTTGGTATATAGATGCTTATTATGAGGTGATATATGATCATACATTTATATGATTTTTAAGCAGTTTGAAAGAAGTGAAGTAAACGGGATTTTACACTCACTAGGGGCTAGAAAATCGAATTTCTTGACTTTATGAAAACTCAGTATTCTTGGTATATATCGGCTTATAATGACGTGAAACATCTATTTATATGATTTTTAAGGAGTTTGAAAGAAGTGAAGTAAACGCGATTTTACACTCACTAGGGGCTAGAAAATCGATATTCTTGACTTTTTGAGAACTCAGTATTCTTGTCTTATAGAGGCTTTTTATGAGGTGATACATCCCTTTATATGATTTTTAAGCAGTTTGAAAGAAGTGAAGTAAATGCGATTTTACACTTACTAGGGTCTAGAAAATCGAATTTCTTGACTTGTTGAAAACTTAGTATTCTTGGTATATATAGGCCTATTATGACGTGAAATATCCATTTATATGATTTTTAAACAGTTTGAAAGAAGTGAAGTAAACGCAATTTTACTCTCACTAGGGGCTAGAAAATTGAATTTCTTGATTTGTTGAAAACTTAGGATTCTTGGTATATATAGGCTTATTATGACGTGAAATATCCATTTATATGATATTTAAGGAGTTTGAAAGAAGTGAAGTAAACGCGATTTTACACTCACTAGGGGCTAGAAAATCGAAATTCTTGACTTTTTGAAAACTCAGTATTCTTGTTATATAGAGGCTTATTATGAGGTGATACATCCATTTATATGATTTTTAAGCAGTTTGAAAGAAGTGAAGTAAACGCGATTTTACACTCACTGGGGTTAGAAAATCGAATTTCTTGACTTGTTGAAAACTGAATATTCTTGGTATATAGATGCTTATTATGAGGTGATACATACATTTATATGATTTTTAAGCAGTTTGAAAGAAGTGAAGCAAACGTTATTTTACACTCATTAGGGGCTAGAAAATCGAATTTCTGGACTTTATGAAAACTCAGTATTCTTGTATATATAGGCTTATAATGAAGTGGAACATCCATTTATATGATTTTTAAGCAGTTTGAAAGAAGAGAAGTAAATGCGATTTTACACTCACTAGGGGCTAGAAAATCGAAATTCTTGACTTTTTGAAAACTCAGTATTCTTGGTATATAGAGGCTTTTTATGAGGTGATACATGCATTTATATGATTTTTATGCAGTTTGAAAGAAGTGAAGTAAACGCGATTTTACTGTCACTAGGGGCTAGAAAATTGAATTTCTTGACTTGTTGAAAACTCAATATTCTTGGTATATGTAGGCTTTTAATGAAGTGAAACATCCATTTATATGATTTTTAAGCAGTTTGAATGAAGTGAAGTAAACGCCATTTTACACTCACTAGGGGCTAGAAAATCGAAATTCTTGACTTTTTGAAAACTTAGTATTCTTGGTATATATAGGCTTATTATGAGGTGATACATCCATGTATATGATTTTTAAGCAGTTTGAAAGAAGTGAAGTAAACGCAATTTTACACTCACTAGGGGCTAGAAAATCGAATTTCTTGACTTTTTGAAAACTCAGTATTCTTGGTATATAGAGGCTTATTATGAGGTGATACATCCATTTATATGATTTTTAAGCAGTTTGAAAGAAGTGAAGTAAACGCGATTTTACACTCCCTAGGGGATAGAAAATCGAATTTCTTGACTTGTTTAAAACTGAATATTCTTGGTATATAGAGCCTTATTATGTCGTGATACATCAATTTATATGATTTTTAAGCAGTTTAAAAGAAGTGATGTAAACGCGATTTTACACTCACTAAGGGGCTAGAAAATCGAAATTCTTGACTTTTTGAAAACTTAGTATTCTTGGTATATAGAGGCTTATTATGAGGTGATACAACCATTTATATGATTTTTAAGCAGTTTGAAAGAAGTGAAGTAAATGCGATTTTACACTTACTAGGGGCTAGAAAATCGAAATTCTTAACTTTTTGAAAACTTAGTATTCTTGGTATATATAGGCTTATTATGAGGTGATACATCCATGTATATGATTTTTAAGCAGTTTGAAAGAAGTGAAGAAAACGCGATTTTACACTCACTAGGGGCTAGAAAATCGAATTTCTTGTCTTTTTTAGACTTCAGTATACTTGGAATATATAGGTTTATTATGACGTGAAACAGCCATTTATGTGATTTTTATGCAGTTTGAAAGAAGTAAAGTATACGCGATTTTACGCTCACTAGGGGCTAAAATATCGAATTTCTTGACTTGTTGAAAACTGAGTATTCTTGGTATATTGATGCTTATGTATGAGGTGATACATACATTTATATGATTTTTAAGCAGTTTGAAAGAAGTGAAGTAAGCGTGATTTTACACTCACTAGGGGCTAGAAAATCGAATTTCTTGACTTTATGAAAACTCAGTATTCTTGGTATATATAGGCTTATAATGACGTGAAACATCTATTTATATGGTTTTTCGAAGTTTGTAAGAAGTGTGGAAAGCGTGATTTTACGCTCACTAGGGGCTAGAAAATCGAATTTCTTGACTTATTGAAAACTCAGTATTCTTGGTATACAGAGGCTTATTATGACGTGATACATTCATTTATATGATTTTTAAACAGTTTGAAAGAAGTGAAGTAAACGCGATTTTACACTCACTAGGGGCTAGAAAATCGAAATTCTTTACTTTTTGAAAACTCAGTATTCTTGGGATATAGAGGCTTTTTATGAGGTGATACATCCATTTATATGATTTTTAAGCAGTTTGAAAGAAGTGAAGTAAACGCGATTTTACACTCACTAGGGGATAGAAAATCGAATTTCTTGACTTGTTTAAAACTGAATATTCTTGGTATATAGAGGCTTATTATGTCGTGATACATCAATTTATATGATTTTTAAGCAGTTTAAAAGAAGTGATGTAAACGCGATTTTACACTCACTAAGGGGCTAGAAAATCGAAATTCTTGACTTTTTGAAAACTTAGTATTCTTGGTATATAGAGGCTTATTATGAGGTGATACATCCATTTATATGATTTTTAAGCAGTTTGAAAGAAGTGAAGTAAATGCGATTTTACACTTACTAGGGGCTAGAAAATCGAAATTCTTAACTTTTTGAAAACTTAGTATTCTTGGTATATATAGGCTTATTATGAGGTGATACATCCATGTATATGATTTTTAAGCAGTTTGAAAGAAGTGAAGTAAACGCGATTTTACACACACTAGGGGATAGAAAATCGAATTTCTTGACTTCTTGAAAACTCAGTATTCTTGGTATATATAGGCTTATAATGACGTGATACATCCAATTATATGATTTTTAAGCAGTTTGAAAGAAGTGAAGAAAACGCGATTTTACACTCACTAGGGGCTAGAAAATCGAATTTCTTGTCTTTTTTAGACCTCAGTATACTTGGAATATATAGGTTTATTATGACGTGAAACAGCCATTTATGTGATTTTTATGCAGTTTGAAAGAAGTAAAGTATACGCGATTTTACGCTCACTAGGGGCTAAAATATCGAATTTCTTGACTTGTTGAAAACTGAGTATTCTTGGTATATTGATGCTTATGTATGAGGTGATACATACATTTATATGATTTTTAAACAGTTTGAAAGAAGTGAAGTAAACGCGATTTTACACTCACTAGGGGCTAGAAAATCGAAATTCTTTACTTTTTGAAAACTCAGTATTCTTGGGATATAGAGGCTTTTTATAAGGTGATACATCCATTTATATGATTTTTAAGCATTTTGAAAGAAGTGAAGTAAACCTGATTTTACACTCACTAGGGGCTAGAAATTCGAATTTCTTGACTTGTTGAAAACTTAATATTCTTGGTATATATAGGCTTATTATGACGTGAAACGTCCATTTATATGATTTTTATGCAGTTTGAAAGAAGTGAAGTAAACGCGATTTTACTCTCACTAGGGGCTAGAAAATCGAATTTCTTGACTTGTTGACAACTGAATATTCTTGGTATGTAGAGGCTTATTATGTCGTGATACATCCATTTATATGATTTTTAAGCAGTTTAAAAGAAGTGATGTAAACGCGATTTTACACTCACTAGGGGCTAGAATATCGAATTTTTTGACTTGTTGAAAAGTGAGTTTTCTTGGTATGTAGATGCTTATTATGAGGTGATACATACATTTATATGATTTTTAAGCAGTTTGAAAGAAGTGAAGTTAACGTGATTTTACACACACTAGGGGCTAGAAAATCGAATTTCTTACTTTATGAAAACTCAGTATTCTTGGTATATATCGGTTTATAATGACGTGAAACATCTATTTATATGATTTTTAAGGAGTTTGAAAGAAGTGAAGTAAACGCGATTTTACACTCACTAGGGGCTAGAAAATATATATTCTTGACTTTTTGAGAACTCAGTATTCTTGTTATATAGAGGCTTTTTATGAGGTGATACATCCCTTTATTTGATTTTTAAGCAGTTTGAAAAAAGTGAAGTAAACGTGATTTTACACTCACTAGGGTCTAGAAAATCGAATTTCTTGACTTGTTAAAAACTTAGTATTCTTGGTATATATAGGCTTATTATGACGTGAAACATCCATTTATATGGTTTTTCGAAGTTTGTAAGAAGTGTGGAAAGCGTGATTTTACGCTCACTAGGGGCTAGAAAATCGAATTTCTTGACTTATTGAAAACTCAGTGTTCTTGGTATATAGAGGCTTATTATGACGTGATACATCGATTTATATGATTTTTAAACAGTTTGAAAGAAGTGAAGTAAACGCGATTTTACTCTCACTAGGGGCTAGAAAATTGAATTTCTTGACTTGTTGAAAACTCAATATTCTTGGTATGTGTAGGCTTATAATGACGTGAAACATCCTTTTATGTGATTTTTAAGCAGTTTGAAAGAAGTGAAGTAAACGCGATTTTACACCCACTAGGGGCTAGAAAATCGAAATTCTTGACTTTTTGAAAACTCAGTATTCTTGGTATATAGAGGCTTTTTATGAGGTGATACATTCATTTATATGATTTTTATGCAGTTTGGAAGAAGTGAAGTAAACGCGATTTTACACTCACTAGGGGCTAGAAAATCGAATTTCTTGACTTGTTGAGAACTGAATATTCTTGGTATATAGATGCTTATTATGAGGTGATACATACATTTATATGATTTTTAAGCAGTTCGAAAGAAGTGAAGCAAACGTGACTTTACACTCATTAGGGGCTAGAAAATCGAATTTCTGGATTTTATGAAAACTCAGTATTCTTGTATATATAGGCTTATAATGAAGTGGAACATCCATTTATATGATTTTTAAGCAGTTTGAAAGAAGAGAAGTAAACGCGATTTTACACTCACTAGGGGCTAGAAAATCGAATTTCTTGACTTTATGAAAACTCAGTATTCTTGGTATATATAGGCTTATAATGACGTGAAACATCTATTTATATGGTTTTTCGAAGTTTGTAAGAAGTGTGGAAAGCGTGATTTTACGCTCACTAGGGTCTAGAAAATCGAATTTCTTGACTTATTGAAAACTCAGTATTCTTGGTATACAGAGGCTTATTATGACGTGATACATTCATTTATATGATTTTTAAACAGTTTGAAAGAAGTGAAGTAAACGCGATTTTACACTCACTAGGGGCTAGAAAATCGAAATTCTTTACTTTTTGAAAACTCAGTATTCTTGGGATATAGAGGCTTTTTATGAGGTGATACATCCATTTATATGATTTTTAAGCATTTTGAAAGAAGTGAAGTAAACCTGATTTTACACTCACTAGGGGCTAGAAATTCGAATTTCTTGACTTGTTGAAAACTTAATATTCTTGGTATATATAGGCTTATTATGACGAGAAACGTCCATTTATATGATTTTTATGCAGTTTGAAAGAAGTGAAGTAAACGCGATTTTACTCTCACTGGGGGCTAGAAAATCGAATTTCTTGACTTGTTGACAACTGAATATTCTTGGTATGTAGAGGCTTATTATGTCGTGATACATCCATTTATATGATTTTTAAGCAGTTTAAAAGAAGTGATGTAAACGCGATTTTACACTCACTAGGGGCTAGAATATCGAATTTTTTGACTTGTTGAAAATTGAGTTTTCTTGGTATGTAGATGCTTATTATGAGGTGATACATACATTTATATGATTTTTAAGCAGTTTGAAAGAAGTGAAGTTAACGTGATTTTACACTCACTAGGGTCTAGAAAATCGAATTTCTTGACTTGTTAAAAACTTAGTATTCTTGGTATATATAGGCTTATTATGACGTGAAACATCCATTTATATGGTTTTTCGAAGTTTGTAAGAAGTGTGGAAAGCGTGATTTTACGCTCACTAGGGGCTAGAAAATCGAATTTCTTGACTTGTTGAGAACTATATATTCTTGGTATATAGATGCTTATTATGAGGTGATACATACATTTATATCATTTTTAAGCAGTTCGAAAGAAGTGAAGCAAACGTGATTTTACACTCATTAGGGGCTAGAAAATCGAAATTCTTGACTTTTTGAAAACTTAGTATTCTTGGTAAATAGAGGCTTATTATGAGGTGATACATCCATTTATATGATTTTTAAGCAGTTTGAAAGAAGTGAAGTAAATGCGATTTTACACTTACTAGGGGCTAGAAAATCGAATTTCTTGACTTGTTAAAAACTTAGTATTCTTGGTATATATAGGCCTTATATGACGTGAAATATCCATTTATATGATTTTTAAACAGTTTGAAAGAAGTGAAGTAAACGCGATTTTACACTCACTAGGGGCTAGAAAATCGAATTTCTTGACTTTTTGAAAACTTAGTATTCTTGGTATATATAGGCTTATTATGACGTGAAACATCCATTTATATGATATTTAGAGAGTTTGAAAGAAGTGAAGTAAACGCGATTTTACACTCACTAGGGGCTAGAAAATCGAAATTCTTGACTTTTTGAAAACTTAGTATTCTTGGTATATATAGGCTTATTATGAGGTGATACATCCATGTATATGATTTTTAAGCAGTTTGAAAGAAGTAATTTATAAACGATTTTACGCTCACTAGGGGCTAAAACATCGAATTTCTTGACTTGTTGAAAACTGAGTTTTCTTGGTATATAGATGCTTATTATGAGGTGATATATGATCATACATTTATATGATTTTTAAGCAGTTTGAAAGAAGTGAAGTAAACGGGATTTTACACTTACTAGGGGCTAGAAAATCGAATTTCTTGACTTTATGAAAACTCAGTATTCTTGGTATATATCGGCTTATAATGACGTGAAACATCTATTTATATGATTTTTAAGGAGTTTGAAAGAAGTGAAGTAAACGCGATTTTACACTCACTAGGGGCTAGAAAATCGATATTCTTGACTTTTTGAGAACTCAGTATTCTTGTTATATAGAGGCTTTTTATGAGGTGATACATCCCTTTATATGATTTTTAAGCAGTTTGAAAGAAGTGAAGTAAATGCGATTTTACACTTACTAGGGGCTAGAAAATCGAATTTCTTGACTTGTTAAAAACTTAGTATTCTTGGTATATATAGGCCTATTATGACGTGAAATATCCATTTATATGATTTTTAAACAGTTTGAAAGAAGTGAAGTAAACGCAATTTTACTCTCACTAGGGGCTAGAAAATTGAATTTCTTGATTTGTTGAAAACTTAGGATTCTTGGTATATATAGGCTTATTATGACGTGAAATATCCATTTATATGATATTTAAGGAGTTTGAAAGAAGTGAAGTAAACGCGATTTTACACTCACTAGGGGCTAGATAATCGACATTCTTGACTTTTTGAAAACTCAATATTCTTGTTATATAGAGGCTTATTATGAGGTGATACATCCATTTATATGATTTTTAAGCAGTTTGAAAGAAGTGAAGTAAACGCGATTTTACACTCACTGGGGTTAGAAAATCGAATTTCTTGACTTGTTGAAAACTGAATATTCTTGGTATATAGATGCTTATTATGAGGTGATACATACATTTATATGATTTTTAAGCAGTTTGAAAGAAGTGAAGCAAACGTGATTTTACACTCATTAGGGGCTAGAAAATCGAATTTCTGGACTTTATGAAAACTCAGTATTCTTGTATATATAGGCTTATAATGAAGTGGAACATCCATTTATATGATTTTTAAGCAGTTTGAAAGAAGAGAAGTAAATGCGATTTTACACTCACTAGGGGCTAGAAAATCGAAATTCTAGACTTTTTGAAAACTCAGTATTCTTGTTATATAGAGGCTTATTATGAGGTGATACATCCATTTATATGATTTTTAAGCAGTTTGAAAGAAGTGAAGTAAACGCGAGTTTACACTCACTGGGGTTAGAAAATCGAATTTCTTGACTTGTTGAAAACTGAATATTCTTGGTATATAGATGCTTAATATGAGGTGATACATACATTTATATGATTTTTAAGCAGTTTGAAAGAAGTGAAGCAAACGTGATTTTACACTCATTAGGGGCTAGAAAATCGAATTTCTGGACTTTATGAAAACTCAGTATTCTTGTATATATAGGCTTATAATGAAGTGGAACATCCATTTATATGATTTTTAAGCAGTTTGAAAGAAGAGAAGTAAACGCGATTTTACACACACTAGGGGCTAGAAAATCGAAATTCTTGACTTTTTGAAAACTCAGTATTCTTGGTATATAGAGGCTTTTTATGAGGTGATACATTCATTTATATGATTTCTATGCAGTTTGAAAGAAGTGAAGTAAACGCGATTTTACTGTCACTAGGGGCTAGAAAATTGAATTTCTTGACTTGTTGAAAACTCAATATTCTTGGTATATGTAGGCTTATAATGAAGTGAAACATCCATTTATATGATTTTAAGCAGTTTGAAAGAAGTGAAGTAAACGCCATTTTACACTCACTAGGGGCTAGAAAATCGAAATTCTTGACTTTTTGAAAACTTAGTATTCTTGGTATATAGAGGCATATTATGAGGTGATACATCCATTTATATGATTTTTAAGCAGTTTGAAAGAAGTGAAGTAAACGCGATTTTACACTCACTAGGGGATAGAAAATCGAATTTCTTGACTTGTTTAAAACTGAATATTCTTGGTATATAGAGGCTTATTATGTCGTGATACATCAATTTATATAATTTTTAAGCAGTTTAAAAGAAGTGATGTAAACGCCATTTTACACTCACTAAGGGGCTAGAAAATCGAAATTCTTGACTTTTTGAAAACTTAGTATTCTTGGTATATAGAGGCTTATTATGAGGTGATACATCCATTTATATGATTTTTAAGCAGTTTGAAAAAGTGAAGTAAATGCGATTTTACACTTACTAGGGGCTTGAAAATCGAAATTCTTGACTTTTTGAAAACTTAGTATTCTTGGTATATATAGGCTTATTATGAGGTGATACATCCATGTATATGATTTTAAAGCAGTTTGAAAGAAGTAATTTATAAGCGATTTTACGCTCACTAGGGGCTAAAACATCGAATTTCTTGACTTGTTGAAAACTGAGTTTTCTTGGTATATAGATGCTTATTATGAGGTGATATATGATCATACATTTATATGATTTTTAAGCAGTTTGAAAAAAGTGAAGTAAACGGGATTTTACACTTACTAGGGGCTAGAAAATCGAATTTCTTGACTTTATGAAAACTCAGTATTCTTGGTATATATCGGCTTATAATGACGTGAAACATCTATTTATATGATTTTTAAGGAGTTTGAAAGAAGTGAAGTAAACGCGATTTTACACTCACTAGGGGCTAGAAAATCGATATTCTTGACTTTTTGAGAACTCAGTATTCTTGTTATATAGAGGCTTTTTATGAGGTGATACATCCCTTTATATGATTTTTAAGCAGTTTGAAAGAAGTGAAGTAAATGCGATTTTACACTTACTAGGGGCTAGAAAATCGAATTTCTTGACTTGTTAAAAACTTAGTATTCTTGGTATATATAGGCCTATTATGACGTGAAATATCCATTTATATGAATTTTAAACAGTTTGAAAGAAGTGAAGTAAACGCAATTTTACTCTCACTAGGGGCTAGAAAATTGAATTTCTTGATTTGTTGAAAACTTAGGATTCTTGGTATATATAGGCTTATTATGACGTGAAATATCCATTTATATGATATTTAAGGAGTTTGAAAAAAGTGAAGTAAACGCGATTTTACACTCACTAGGGGCTAGAAAATCGAAATTCTTGACTTTTTGAAAACTGAATATTCTTGGTATATAGATGCTTATTATGAGGTGATACATACATTTATATGATTTTTAAGCAGTTTGAAAGAAGTGAAGCAAACGTGATTTTACACTCATTAGGGGCTAGAAAATCGAATTTCTGGACTTTATGAAAACTCAGTATTCTTGTATATATGGGCTTATAATGAAGTGGAACATCCATTTATATGATTTTTAAGCAGTTTGAAAGAAGAGAAGTAAATGCGATTTTACACTCACTAGGGGCTAGAAAATCGAAATTCTTGACTTTTTGAAAACTCAGTATTCTTGGTATATAGAGGCTTTTTATGAGGTGATACATTCATTTATATGATTTTTATGCAGTTTGAAAGAAGTGAAGTAAACGCGATTTTACTGTCACTAGGGGCTAGAAAATTGAATTTCTTGACTTGTTGAAAACTCAATATTCTTGGTATATGTAGGCTTATAATGAAGTGAAACATCCATTTATATGATTTTTAAGCAGTTTGAAAGAAGTGAAGTAAACGCCATTTTACACTCACTAGGGGCTAGAAAATCGAAATTCTTGACTTTTTGAAAACTTAGTATTCTTGGTATATAGAGGCTTATTATGAGGTGATACATCCATTTATATGATTTTTAAGCAGTTTGAAAGAAGTGAAGTAAATGCGATTTTACACTTACTAGGGGCTAGAAAATCGAATTTCTTGATTTGTTAAAAACTTAGTATTCTTGGTATATATAGGCTTATTATGACGTGAAATATCCATTTATATCATTTTTATGCAGTTTGAAAGAAGTGAAGTAAACGCGATTTTACACTCACTAGGGGCTAGAAAATCGAAATTCTTGACTTTTGAAAACTTAGTATTCTTGGTATATATAGGCTTATTATGAGGTGATACATCCATGTATATGATTTTTAAGCAGTTTGAAAGAAGTGAAGTAAACGCGATTTTACACACACTAGGGGATAGAAAATCGAATTTCTTGACTTCTTGAAAACTCAGTATTCTTGGTATATATATGCTTATAATGACGTGATACATCCAATTATATGATTTTTAAGCAGTTTGTAAGAAGTGTGGAAAGCGTGATTTTACGCTCACTAGGGGCTAGAAAATCGAATTTCTTGACTTATTGAAAACTCAGTATTCTTGGTATATAGAGGCTTATTATGACGTGATACATCCATTTATATGATTTTTAAGCATTTTGAAAGAAGTGAAGTAAACCTGATTTTACACTCACTAGGGGCTAGAAATTCGAATTTCTTGACTTGTTGAAAACTTAATATTCTTGGTATATATAGGCTTATTATGACGTGAAACGTCCATTTATATGATTTTTATGCAGTTTGAAAGAAGTGAAGTAAACGCGATTTTACTCTCACTAGGGGCTAGAAAATCGAATTTCTTGACTTGTTGACAACTGAATAATCTTGGTATATAGAGGTTTATTATGTCGTGATACATCCATTTATATGATTTTTAAGCAGTTTAAAAGAAGTGATGTAAACGCGATTTTACACTCACTAGGGGCTAGAAAATCGAAATTCTTGACTTTTTGAAAACTTAGTATTCTTGGTATATAAATGCTTGTTATGAGGTGATACATCCATTTATATGATTTTTAAGCAGTTTGAAAGAAGTGAAGTAAATGCGATTTTACACTTACTAGGGGCTAGAAAATCGAATTTCTTGACTTGTTAAAAACTTAGTATTCTTGGTATATATAGGCTTATTATGACGTGAAATATCCATTTATATGATTTTTATGCAGTTTGAAAGAAGTGAAGTAAACGCGATTTAATCTCACTAGGGGCTAGAAAATCGAATTTCTTGACTTGTTAAAAACTTAGTATTCTTGGTATATATAGGCTTATTATGACGTGAAATATCCATTTATATGATATTTAAGGAGTTTGAAAGAAGTGAAGTAAACGCGATTTTACACTCACTAGGGGCTAGAAAATCGAAATTCTTGACTTTTTGAAAACTTAGTATTCTTGGTATATATAGGCTTATTATGAGGTGATACATCCATGTATTGATTTTTAAGCAGTTTGAAAGAAGTAATTTATAAGCGATTTTACGCTCACTAGGGGCTAAAACATCGAATTCCTTGACTTGTTGAAAACTGAGTTTTCTTGGTATATAGATGCTTATTATGAGGTGATATATGATCATACATTTATATGATTTTTAAGCAGTTTGAAAGAAGTGAAGTAAACGGGATTTTACACTCACTAGGGGCTAGAAAATCGAATTTCTTGACTTTATAAAAACTCAGTATTCTTGGTATATATCGGCTTATAATGACGTGAAACATCTATTTATATGATTTTTAAGGAGTTTGAAAAAAGTGAAGTAAACGCGATTTTACACTCACTAGGGGCTAGAAAATCGATATTCTTGACTTTTTGAGAACTCAGTATTCTTGTTATATAGAGGCTTTTTATGAGGTGATACATCCCTTTATTTGATTTTTAAGCAGTTTGAAAGAAGTGAAGTAAACGTGATTTTACACTCACTAGGGTCTAGAAAATCGAATTTCTTGACTTGTTGAGAACTTAGTATTCTTGGTATATATAGGCTTATTATGACGTGAAACATCCATTTATATGGTTTTTCGAAGTTTGTAAGAAGTGTGGAAAGCGTGATTTTACGCTCACTAGGGGCTAGAAAATCGAATTTCTTGACTTATTGAAAACTCAGTATTCTTGTAATATAGAGGCTTATTATGACGTGATACATTCATTTATATGATTTTTAAACAGTTTGAAAGAAGTGAAGTAAACGCGATTTTACTTTCACTAGGGGCTAGAAAATCGAATTTCTTGACTTATTGAAAACTCAGTATTCTTGTTATATAGAGGCTTATTATGAGGTGATACATCCATTTATATGATTTTTAAACAGTTTGAAAGAAGTGAAGTAAACGCAATTTTACTCTCACAAGGGGCTAGAAAATTGAATTTCTTAATTTGTTGAAAACTTAGGATTCTTGGTATATATAGGCTTATTATGACGTGAAATATCCATTTATATGATATTTAAGGAGTTTGAAAGAAGAGAAGTAAACGCGATTTTACACTCACTAGGGGCAAGAAAATCGAAATTCTTGACTTTTTGAAAACTCAGTATTCTTGGTATATAGAGGCTTTTTATGAGGTGATACATTCATTTATATGATTTTTATGCAGTTTGAAAGAAGTGAAGTAAACGCGATTTTACTGTCACTAGGGGCTAGAAAATTGAATTTCTTGACTTGTTGAAAACTCAATATTCTTGGTATATGTAGGCTTATAATGAAGTGAAACATCCATTTATATGATTTTTAAGCAGTTTGAAAGAAGTGAAGTAAACGCCATTTTACACTCACTAGGGGCTAGAAAATCGAAATTCTTGACTTTTTGAAAACTTAGTATTCTTGGTATATAGAGGCTTATTATGAGGTGATACATCCATTTATATGATTTTTAAGCAGTTTGAAAGAAGTGAAGTAAATGCGATTTTACACTTACTAGGGGCTAGAAAATCGAATTTCTTGACTTGCTAAAAACTTAGTATTCTTGGTATATATAGGCTTATTATGACGTGAAATATCCATTTATATGATTTTTATGCAGTTTGAAAGAAGTGAAGTAAACGCGATTTTACACTCACTTGGGGCTAGAAAATCGAAATTCTTGACTTTTTGAAAACTTAGTATTCTTGGTATATATAGGCTTATTAGGAGGTGATACATCCATGTATATGATTTTTAAGCAGTTTGAAAGAAGTGAAGTAAACGCAATTTTACACTCACTAGGGGCTAGAAAATCGAATTTCTTGACTTTTTGAAAACTCAGTATTCTTGGTATATAGAGGCTTATTATGAGTTGATACATCCATTTATATGATTTTTAAGCAGTTTGAAAGAAGTGAAGTAAACGCGATTTTACACTCACTAGGGGCTAGAAAATCGAATTTCTTGACTTGTTTAAAACTGAATATTCTGGGTACATAGAGGCTTATTATGTCGTGATACATCAATTTATATGATTTTTAAGCAGTTTAAAAGAAGTGATGTAAACGCGATTTTACACTCACTAAGGGGCTAGAAAATCGAAATTCTTGACTTTTTGAAAACTTAGTATTCTTGGTATATAGATGCTTATTATGAAGTGATACATCCATTTATATGATTTTTAAGCAGTTTGAAAGAAGTGAAGTAAATGCGATTTTACACTTACTAGGGGCTAGAAAATCGAATTTCTTGACTTGTTAAAAACTTAGTATTCTTGGTATATAGAGGCTTATTATGAGGTGATACATCCATTTATATGATTTTTAAGCAGTTTGAAAGAAGTGAAGTAAATGCGATTTTACACTTACTAGGGGCTAGAAAATCGAAATTCTTAACTTTTTGAAAACTTAGTATTCTTGGTATATATAGGCTTATTATGAGGTGATACATCCATGTATATGATTTTTAAGCAGTTTGAAAGAAGTGAAGTAAACGCGATTTTACACTCACTAAGGGGCTAGAAAATCGAAATTCTTGACTTTTTGAAAACTTAGTATTCTTGGTATATAGAGGCATATTATGAGGTGATACATCCATTTATATGATTTTTAAGCAGTTTGAAAGAAGTGAAGTAAATGCGATTTTACACTTACTAGGGGCTAGAAAATCGAAATTCTTAACTTTTTGAAAACTTAGTATTCTTGGTATATATAGGCTTATTATGAGGTGATACATCCATGTATATGATTTTTAAGCAGTTTGAAAGAAGTGAAGTAAACGCGATTTTACACTCACTAGGGGATAGAAAATCGAAATTCTTAACTTTTTGAAAACTTAGTATTCTTGGTATATATAGGCTTATTATGAGGTGATACATCCATGTATATGATTTTTAAGCAGTTTGAAAGAAGTGAAGTAAACGCGATTTTACACACACTAGGGGATAGAAAATCGAATTTCTTGACTTCTTGAAAACTCAGTATTCTTGGTATATATAGGCTTATAATGACGTGATACATCCAATTATATGATTTTTAAGCAGTTTGTAAGAAGTGTGGAAAGCGTGATTTTACGCTCACTAGGGGCTAGAAAATCGAATTTCTTGACTTATTGAAAACTCAGTATTCTTAGTATATAGAGGCTTATTATGACGTGATACATTCATTTATATGATTTTTAAACAGTTTGAAAGAAGTGAAGTAAACGCGATTTTACACTCACTAGGGGCTAGAAAATCGAAATTCTTTACTTTTTGAAAACTCAGTATTCTTGGGATATAGAGGCTTTTTATGAGGTGATACATCCATTTATATGATTTTTAAGCATTTTGAAAGAAGTGAAGTAAACCTGATTTTACACTCACTAGGGGCTAGAAATTCGAATTTCTTGACTTGTTGAAAACTTAATATTCTTGGTATATATAGGCTTATTATGACGTGAAACGTCCATTTATATGATTTTTATGCAGTTTGAAAGAAGTGAAGTAAACGCGATTTTACTCTCACTAGGGGCTAGAAAATCGAATTTCTTGACTTGTTGACAACTGAATATTCTTGGTATATAGAGGCTTATTATGTCGTGATACATCCATTTATATGATTTTTAAGCAGTTTAAAAGAAGTGATGTAAACGCGATTTTACACTCACTAGGGTCTAGAAAATCGAAATTCTTGACTTTTTGAAAACTTAGTATTCTTGGTATATAGAGGCTTATTATGAGGTGATACATCCATTTATATGATTTTTAAGCAGTTTGAAAGAAGTGAAGTAAATGCGATTTTACACTTACTAGGGGCTAGAAAATCGAATTTCTTGACTTGTAAAAAACTTAGTATTCTTGGTATATATAGGCTTATTATGACGTGAAATATCCATTTATATGATTTTTATGCAGTTTGAAAGAAGTGAAGTAAACGCGATTTAATCTCACTAGGGGCTAGAAAATCGAATTTCTTGACTTGTTAAAAACTTAGTATTCTTGGTATATATAGGCTTATTATGACGTGAAATATCCATTTATATGATATTTAAGGAGTTTGAAAGAAGAGAAGTAAACGCGATTTTACACTCACTAGGGGCTAGAAAATCGAAATTCTTGACTTTTTGAAAACTTAGTATTCTTGGTATATATAGGCTTATTATGAGGTGATACATCCATGTATATGATTTTTAAGCAGTTTGAAAGAAGTAATTTATAAGCGATTTTACGCTCACTAGGGGCTAAAACATCGAATTTCTTGACTTGTTGAAAACTGAGTTTTCTTGGTATATAGATGCTTATTATGAGGTGATATATGATCATACATTTATATGATTTTTAAGCAGTTTGAAAGAAGTGAAGTAAACGGGATTTTACACTTACTAGGGGCTAGAAAATCGAATTTCTTGACTTTATGAAAACTCAGTATTCTTGGTATATATCGGCTTATAATGACGTGAAACATCTATTTATATGATTTTTAAGGAGTTTGAAAGAAGTGAAGTAAACGCGATTTTACACTCACTAGGGGCTAGAAAATCGATATTCTTGACTTTTTGAGAACTCAGTATTCTTGTTATATAGAGGCTTTTTATGAGGTGATACATCCCTTTATATGATTTTTAAGCAGTTTGAAAGAAGTGAAGTAAATGCGATTTTACACTTACTAGGGGCTAGAAAATCGAATTTCTTGACTTGTTAAAAACTTAGTATTCTTGGTATATATAGGCCTATTATGACGTGAAATATCCATTTATATGATTTTTAAACAGTTTGAAAGAAGTGAAGTAAACGCAATTTTACTCTCACTAGGGGCTAGAAAATTGAATTTCTTGATTTGTTGAAAACTTAGGATTCTTGGTATATATAGGCTTATTATGACGTGAAATATCCATTTATATGATATTTAAGGAGTTTGAAAGAAGTGAAGTAAACTCGATTTTACTGTCACTAGGGGCTAGAAAATTGAATTTCTTGACTTGTTGAAAACTCAATATTCTTGGTAAATGTAGGCTTATAATGAAGTGAAACATCCATTTATATGATTTTTAAGCAGTTTGAAAGAAGTGAAGTAAACGCCATTTTACACTCACTAGGGGCTAGAAAATCGAAATTCTTGACTTTTTGAAAACTTAGTATTCTTGGTATATAGAGGCTTATTATGAGGTGATACATCCATTTATATGATTTTTAAGCAGTTTGAAAGTAGTGAAGTAAATGCGATTTTACACTTACTAGGGGCTAGAAAATCGAATTTCTTGACTTGTTAAAAACTTAGTATTCTTGGTATATATAGGCTTATTATGACGTGAAATATCCATTTATATCATTTTTATGCAATTTGAAAGAAGTGAAGTAAACGCGATTTTACACTCACTAGGGGCTAGAAAATCGAATTTCTTGACTTGTTAAAAACTTAGTATTCTTGGTATATATAGGCTTATTATGACGTGAAATATCCATTTATATGATTTTTATGCAGTTTGAAAGAAGTGAAGTAAACGCGATTTTACACTCACTTGGGGCTAGAAAATCGAAATTCTTGACTTTTTGAAAACTTAGTATTCTTGGTATATATAGGCTTATTATGAGGTGATACATCCATGTATATGATTTTTAAGCAGTTTGAAAGAAGTGAAGTAAACGCGATTTTACACTCACTAGGGGATAGAAAATCGAAATTCTTAACTTTTTGAAAACTTAGTATTCTTGGTATATATAGGCTTATTATGAGGTGATACATCCATGTATATGATTTTTAAGCAGTTTGAAAGAAGTGAAGTAAACGCGATTTTACACACACTAGGGGATAGAAAATCGAATTTCTTGACTTCTTGAAAACTCAGTATTCTTGGTATATATAGGCTTATAATGACGTGATACATCCAATTATATGATTTTTAAGCAGTTTGTAAGAAGTGTGGAAAGCGTGATTTTACGCTCACTAGGGGCTAGAAAATCGAATTTCTTGACTTATTGAAAACTCAGTATTCTTAGTATATAGAGGCTTATTATGACGTGATACATTCATTTATATGATTTTTAAACAGTTTGAAAGAAGTGAAGTAAACGCGATTTTACACTCACTAGGGGCTAGAAAATCGAAATTCTTTACTTTTTGAAAACTCAGTATTCTTGGGATATAGAGGCTTTTTATGAGGTGATACATCCATTTATATGATTTTTAAGCATTTTGAAAGAAGTGAAGTAAACCTGATTTTACACTCACTAGGGGCTAGAAATTCGAATTTCTTGACTTGTTGAAAACTTAATATTCTTGGTATATATAGGCTTATTATGACGTGAAACGTCCATTTATATGATTTTTATGCAGTTTGAAAGAAGTGAAGTAAACGCGATTTTACTCTCACTAGGGGCTAGAAAATCGAATTTCTTGACTTGTTGACAACTGAATATTCTTGGTATATAGAGGCTTATTATGTCGTGATACATCCATTTATATGATTTTTAAGCAGTTTAAAAGAAGTGATGTAAACGCGATTTTACACTCACTAGGGTCTAGAAAATCGAAATTCTTGACTTTTTGAAAACTTAGTATTCTTGGTATATAGAGGCTTATTATGAGGTGATACATCCATTTATATGATTTTTAAGCAGTTTGAAAGAAGTGAAGTAAATGCGATTTTACACTTACTAGGGGCTAGAAAATCGAATTTCTTGACTTGTTAAAAACTTAGTATTCTTGGTATATATAGGCTTATTATGACGTGAAATATCCATTTATATGATTTTTATGCAGTTTGAAAGAAGTGAAGTAAACGCGATTTAATCTCACTAGGGGCTAGAAAATCGAATTTCTTGACTTGTTAAAAACTTAGTATTCTTGGTATATATAGGCTTATTATGACGTGAAATATCCATTTATATGATATTTAAGGAGTTTGAAAGAAGTGAAGTAAACGCGATTTTACACTCACTAGGGGCTAGAAAATCGAAATTCTTGACTTTTTGAAAACTGAGTTTTCTTGGTATATAGATGCTTATTATGAGGTGATATATGATCATACATTTATATGATTTTTAAGCAGTTTGAAAGAAGTGAAGTAAACGGGATTTTACACTTACTAGGGGCTAGAAAATCGAATTTCTTGACTTTATGAAAACTCAGTATTCTTGGTATATATCGGCTTATAATGACGTGAAACATCTATTTATATGATTTTTAAGGAGTTTGAAAGAAGTGAAGTAAACGCGATTTTACACTCACTAGGGGCTAGAAAATCGATATTCTTGACTTTTTGAGAACTCAGTATTCTTGTTATATAGAGGCTTTTTATGAGGTGATACATCCCTTTATATGATTTTTAAGCAGTTTGAAAGAAGTGAAGTAAATGCGATTTTACACTTACTAGGGGCTAGAAAATCGAATTTCTTGACTTGTTAAAAACTTAGTATTCTTGGTATATATAGGCCTATTATGACGTGAAATATCCATTTATATGATTTTTAAACAGTTTGAAAGAAGTGAAGTAAACGCAATTTTACTCTCACTAGGGGCTAGAAAATTGAATTTCTTGATTTGTTGAAAACTTAGGATTCTTGGTATATATAGGCTTATTATGACGTGAAATATCCATTTATATGATATTTAAGGAGTTTGAAAGAAGTGAAGTAAACTCGATTTTACTGTCACTAGGGGCTAGAAAATTGAATTTCTTGACTTGTTGAAAACTCAATATTCTTGGTATATGTAGGCTTATAATGAAGTGAAACATCCATTTATATGATTTTTAAGCAGTTTGAAAGAAGTGAAGTAAACGCCATTTTACACTCACTAGGGGCTAGAAAATCGAAATTCTTGACTTTTTGAAAACTTAGTATTCTTGGTATATAGAGGCTTATTATGAGGTGATACATCCATTTATATGATTTTTAAGCAGTTTGAAAGAAGTGAAGTAAATGCGATTTTACACTTACTAGGGGCTAGAAAATCGAATTTCTTGACTTGTTAAAAACTTAGTATTCTTGGTATATATAGGCTTATTATGACGTGAAATATCCATTTATATCATTTTTATGCAATTTGAAAGAAGTGAAGTAAACGCGATTTTACACTCACTAGGGGCTAGAAAATCGAATTTCTTGACTTGTTAAAAACTTAGTATTCTTGGTATATATAGGCTTATTAAGACGTGAAATATCCATTTATATGGTTTTTCGAAGTTTGTAAGAAGTGTGGAAAGCGTGATTTTACGCTCACTAGGGGCTAGAAAATCGAATTTCTTGACTTATTGAAAACTCAGTATTCTTGTTATATAGAGGCTTATTATGACGTGATACATTCATTTATATGATTTTTAAACAGTTTGAAAGAAGTGAAGTAAACGCGATTTTACTCTCACTAGGGGCTAGAAAATTGAATTTCTTGACTTGTTGAAAACTCAGTATTCTTGTTATATAGAGGCTTATTATGAGGTGATACATCCATTTATATGATTTTTAAACAGTTTGAAAGAAGTGAAGTAAACGCAATTTTACTCTCACAAGGGGCTAGAAAATTGAATTTCTTAATTTGTTGAAAACTTAGGATTCTTGGTATATATAGGCTTATTATGACGTGAAATATCCATTTATATGATATTTAAGGAGTTTGAAAGAAGAGAAGTAAACGCGATTTTACACTCACTAGGGGCTAGAAAATCGAAATTCTTGACTTTTTGAAAACTCAGTATTCTTGGTATATAGAGGCTTTTTATGAGGTGATACATTCATTTATATGATTTTTATGCAGTTTGAAAGAAGTGAAGTAAAGGCGATTTTACTGTCACTAGGGGCTAGAAAATTGAATTTCTTGACTTGTTGAAAACTCAATATTCTTGGTATATGTAGGCTTATAATGAAGTGAAACATCCATTTATATGATTTTTAAGCAGTTTGAAAGAAGTGAAGTAAACGCCATTTTACACTCACTAGGGGCTAGAAAATCGAAATTCTTGACTTTTTGAAAACTTAGTATTCTTGGTATATAGAGGCTTATTATGAGGTGATACATCCATTTATATGATTTTTAAGCAGTTTGAAAGAAGTGAAGTAAATGCGATTTTACAATTACTAGGGGCTAGAAAATCGAATTTCTTGACTTGTTAAAAACTTAGTATTCTTGGTATATATAGGCTTATTATGACGTGAAATATCCATTTATATGATTTTTATGCAGTTTGAAAGAAGTGAAGTAAACGCGATTTTACACTCACTTGGGGCTAGAAAATCGAAATTCTTGACTTTTTGAAAACTTAGTATTCTTGGTATATATAGGCTTATTATGAGGTGATACATCCATGTATATGATTTTTAAGCAGTTTGAAAGAAGTGAAGTAAACGCGATTTTACACTCACTAGGGGATAGAAAATCGAATTTCTTGACTTGTTTAAAACTGAATATTCTGGGTATATAGAGGCTTATTATGTCGTGATACATCAATTTATATGATTTTTAAGCAGTTTAAAAGAAGTGATGTAAACGCGATTTTACACTCACTAAGGGGCTAGAAAATCGAAATTCTTGACTTTTTGAAAACTTAGTATTCTTGGTATATAGAGGCTTATTATGAGGTGATACATCCATTTATATGATTTTTAAGCAGTTTGAAAGAAGTGAAGTAAATGCGATTTTACACTTACTAGGGGCTAGAAAATCGAAATTCTTAACTTTTTGAAAACTTAGTATTCTTGGTATATATAGGCTTATTATGAGGTGATACATCCATGTATATGATTTTTAAGCAGTTTGAAAGAAGTGAAGTAAACGCGATTTTACACTCACTAGGGGATAGAAAATCGAAATTCTTAACTTTTTGAAAACTTAGTATTCTTGGTATATATAGGCTTATTATGAGGTGATACATCCATGTATATGATTTTTAAGCAGTTTGAAAGAAGTGAAGTAAACGCGATTTTACACACACTAGGGGATAGAAAATCGAATTTCTTGACTTCTTGAAAACTCAGTATTCTTGGTATATATAGGCTTATAATGACGTGATACATCCAATTATATGATTTTTAAGCAGTTTGTAAGAAGTGTGGAAAGCGTGATTTTACGCTCACTAGGGGCTAGAAAATCGAATTTCTTGACTTATTGAAAACTCAGTATTCTTGGTATATAGAGGCTTATTATGACGTGATACATTCATTTATATGATTTTTAAACAGTTTGAAAGAAGTGAAGTAAACGCGATTTTACACTCACTAGGGGCTAGAAAATCGAAATTCTTTACTTTTTGAAAACTCAGTATTCTTGGGATATAGAGGCTTTTTATGAGGTGATACATCCATTTATATGATTTTTAAGCATTTTGAAAGAAGTGAAGTAAACCTGATTTTACACTCACTAGGGGCTAGAAATTCGAATTTCTTGACTTGTTGAAAACTTAATATTCTTGGTATATATAGGCTTATTATGACGTGAAACGTCCATTTATATGATTTTTATGCAGTTTGAAAGAAGTGAAGTAAACGCGATTTTACTCTCACTAGGGGCTAGAAAATCGAATTTCTTGACTTGTTGACAACTGAATATTCTTGGTATATAGAGGCTTATTATGTCGTGATACATCCATTTATATGATTTTTAAGCAGTTTAAAAGAAGTGATGTAAACGCGATTTTACACTCACTAGGGGCTAGAAAATCGAAATTCTTGACTTTTTGAAAACTTAGTATTCTTGGTATATAGAGGCTTATTATGAGGTGAGACATCCATTTATATGATTTTTAAGCAGTTTGAAAGAAGTGAAGTAAATGCGATTTTACACTTACTAGGGGCTAGAAAATCGAATTTCTTGACTTGTTAAAAACTTAGTATTCTTGGTATATATAGGCTTATTATGACGTGAAATATCCATTTATATGATTTTTATGCAGTTTGAAAGAAGTGAAGTAAACGCGATTTAATCTCACTAGGGGCTAGAAAATCGAATTTCTTGACTTCTTAAAAACTTAGTATTCTTGGTATATATAGGCTTATTATGACGTGAAATATCCATTTATATGATATTTAAGGAGTTTGAAAGAAGTGAAGTAAACGCGATTTTACACTCACTAGGGGCTAGAAAATCGAAATTCTTGACTTTTTGAAAACTTAGTATTCTTCGTATATATAGGCTTATTATGAGGTGATACATCCATGTATATGATTTTTAAGCAGTTTGAAAGAAGTAATTTATAAGCGATTTTACGCTCACTAGGGGCTAAAACATCGAAATTCTTGACTTGTTGAAAACTGAGTTTTCTTGGTATATAAATGCTTATTATGAGGTGATATATGATCATACATGTATATGATTTTTAAGCAGTTTGAAAGAAGTGAAGTAAACGGGATTTTACACTCACTAGGGGCTAGAAAATCGAATTTCTTGACTTTATAAAAACTCAGTATTCATGGTATATATCGGCTTATAATGACGTGAAACATCTATTTTTATGATTTTTAAGGAGTTTGAAAAAAGTGAAGTAAACGCGATTTTACACTCACTAGGGGCTAGAAAATCGATATTCTTGACTTTTTGAGAACTTAGTATTCTTGGTATATATAGGCCTTTTATGAGGTGATACATCCATGTATATGATTTTTAAGCAGTTTGAAAGAAGTGAAGTAAACGCAATTTTACACTCACTAGGGGCTAGAAAATCGAATTTCTTGACTTTTTGAAAACTCAGTATTCTTGGTATATAGAGGCTTATTATGAGGTGATACATCCATTTATATGATTTTTAAGCAGTTTGAAAGAAGTGAAGTAAACGCGATTTTACACTCACTAGGGGCTAGAAAATCGAATTTCTTGACTTGTTTAAAACTGAATATTCTGGGTATATAGAGGCTTATTATGTCGTGATACATCAATTTATATGATTTTTAAGCAGTTTAAAAGAAGTGATGTAAACGCGATTTTACACTCACTAAGGAGCAAGAAAATCGAAATTCTTGACTTTTTGAAAACTTAGTATTCTTGGTATATAGATGCTTATTATGAGGTGATACATCCATTTATATGATTTTTAAGCAGTTTGAAAGAAGTGAAGTAAATGCGATTTTACACTTACTAGGGGCTAGAAAATCGAATTTCTTGACTTGTTAAAAACTTAGTATTCTTGGTATATATAGGCTTATTATGACGTGAAATATCCATTTATATGATTTTTATGCAGTTTGAAAGAAGTGAAGTAAACGCGATTTAATCTCACTAGGGGCTAGAAAATCGAATTTCTTGACTTCTTAAAAACTTAGTATTCTTGGTATATATAGGCTTATTATGACGTGAAATATCCATTTATATGATATTTAAGGAGTTTGAAAGAAGTGAAGTAAACGCGATTTTACACTCACTAGGGGCTAGAAAATCGAAATTCTTGACTTTTTGAAAACTTAGTATTCTTGGTATATATAGGCTTATTATGAGGTGATACATCCATGTATATGATTTTTAAGCAGTTTGAAAGAAGTAATTTATAAGCGATTTTACGCTCACTAGGGGCTAAAACATCGAATTTCTTGACTTGTTGAAAACTGAGTTTTCTTGGTATATAAATGCTTATTATGAGGTGATATATGATCATACATGTATATGATTTTTAAGCAGTTTGAAAGAAGTGAAGTAAACGGGATTTTACACTCACTAGGGGCTAGAAAATCGAATTTCTTGACTTTATAAAAACTCAGTATTCATGGTATATATCGGCTTATAATGACGTGAAACATCTATTTTTATGATTTTTAAGGAGTTTGAAAAAAGTGAAGTAAACGCGATTTTACACTCACTAGGGGCTAGAAAATCGATATTCTTGACTTTTTGAGAACTTAGTATTCTTGGTATATATAGGCTTTTTATGAGGTGATACATCCCTTTATTTGATTTTTAAGCAGTTTGAAAGAAGTGAAGTAAACGTGATTTTACACTCACTAGGGTCTAGAAAATCGAATTTCTTGACTTGTTGAAAACTTAGTATTCTTGGTATATATAGGCTTATTATGACGTGAAACATCCATTTATATGGTTTTTCGAAGTTTGTAAGAAGTGTGGAAAGCGTGATTTTACGCTCACTAGGGGCTAGAAAATCGAATTTCTTGACTTATTGAAAACTCAGTATTCTTGTTATATAGAGGCTTATTATGACGTGATACATTCATTTATATGATTTTTAAACAGTTTGAAAGAAGTGAAGTAAACGCGATTTTACTCTCACTAGGGGCTAGAAAATTGAATTTCTTGACTTGTTGAAAACTCAGTATTCTTGTTATATAGAGGCTTATTATGAGGTGATACATCCATTTATATGATTTTTAAACAGTTTGAAAGAAGTGAAGTAAACGCAATTTTACTCTCACAAGGGGCTAGAAAATTGAATTTCTTAATTTGTTGAAAACTTAGGATTCTTGGTATATATAGGCTTATTATGACGTGAAATATCCATTAATATGATATTTAAGGAGTTTGAAAGAAGAGAAGTAAACGCGATTTTACACTCACTAGGGGCTAGAAAATCGAAATTCTTGACTTTTTGAAAACTCAGTATTCTTGGTATATAGAGGCTTTTTATGAGGTGATACATTCATTTATATGATTTTTATGCAGTTTGAAAGAAGTGAAGTAAAGGCGATTTTACTGTCACTAGGGGCTAGAAAATTGAATTTCTTGACTTGTTGAAAACTCAATATTCTTGGTATATGTAGGCTTATAATGAAGTGAAACATCCATTTATATGATTTTTAAGCAGTTTGAAAGAAGTGAAGTAAACGCCATTTTACACTCACTAGGGGCTAGAAAATCGAAATTCTTGACTTTTTGAAAACTTAGTATTCTTGGTATATAGAGGCTTATTATGAGGTGATACATCCATTTATATGATTTTTAAGCAGTTTGAAAGAAGTGAAGTAAATGCGATTTTACAATTACTAGGGGCTAGAAAATCGAATTTCTTGACTTGTTAAAAACTTAGTATTCTTGGTATATATAGGCTTATTATGACGTGAAATATCCATTTATATGATTTTTATGCAGTTTGAAAGAAGTGAAGTAAACGCGATTTTACACTCACTTGGGGCTAGAAAATCGAAATTCTTGACTTTTTGAAAACTTAGTATTCTTGGTATATATAGGCTTATTATGAGGTGATACATCCATGTATATGATTTTTAAGCAGTTTGAAAGAAGTGAAGTAAACGCGATTTTACACTCACTAGGGGATAGAAAATCGAATTTCTTGACTTGTTTAAAACTGAATATTCTGGGTATATAGAGGCTTATTATGTCGTGATACATCAATTTATATGATTTTTAAGCAGTTTAAAAGAAGTGATGTAAACGCGATTTTACACTCACTAAGGGGCTAGAAAATCGAAATTCTTGACTTTTTGAAAACTTAGTATTCTTGGTATATAGAGGCTTATTATGAGGTGATACATCCATTTATATGATTTTTAAGCAGTTTGAAAGAAGTGAAGTAAATGCGATTTTACACTTACTAGGGGCTAGAAAATCGAAATTCTTAACTTTTTGAAAACTTAGTATTCTTGGTATATATAGGCTTATTATGAGGTGATACATCCATGTATATGATTTTTAAGCAGTTTGAAGGAAGTGAAGTAAACGCGATTTTACACTCACTAGGGGATAGAAAATCGAAATTCTTAACTTTTTGAAAACTTAGTATTCTTGGTATATATAGGCTTATTATGAGGTGATACATCCATGTATATGATTTTTAAGCAGTTTGAAAGAAGTGAAGTAAACGCGATTTTACACACACTAGGGGATAGAAAATCGAATTTCTTGACTTCTTGAAAACTCAGTATTCTTGGTATATATAGGCTTATAATGACGTGATACATCCAATTATATGATTTTTAAGCAGTTTGTAAGAAGTGTGGAAAGCGTGATTTTACGCTCACTAGGGGCTAGAAAATCGAATTTCTTGACTTATTGAAAACTCAGTATTCTTGGTATATAGAGGCTTATTATGACGTGATACATTCATTTATATGATTTTTAAACAGTTTGAAAGAAGTGAAGTAAACGCGATTTTACACTCACTAGGGGCTAGAAAATCGAAATTCTTTACTTTTTGAAAACTCAGTATTCTTGGGATATAGAGGCTTTTTATGAGGTGATACATCCATTTATATGATTTTTAAGCATTTTGAAAGAAGTGAAGTAAACCTGATTTTACACTCACTAGGGGCTAGAAAATCGAATTTCTTGACTTTTTGAAAACTCAGTATTCTTGGTATATAGAGGCTTATTATGAGGTGATACATCCATTTATATGATTTTTAAGCAGTTTGAAAGAAGTGAAGTAAACGCGATTTTACACTCACTAGGGGCTAGAAAATCGAATTTCTTGACTTGTTTAAAACTGAATATTCTGGGTATATAGAGGCTTATTATGTCGTGATACATCAATTTATATGATTTTTAAGCAGTTTAAAAGAAGTGATGTAAACGCGATTTTACACTCACTAAGGAGCTAGAAAATCGAAATTCTTGACTTTTTGAAAACTTAGTATTCTTGGTATATAGATGCTTATTATGAGGTGATACATCCATTTATATGATTTTTAAGCAGTTTGAAAGAAGTGAAGTAAATGCGATTTTACACTTACTAGGGGCTAGAAAATCGAATTTCTTGACTTGTTAAAAACTTAGTATTCTTGGTATATATAGGCTTATTATGACGTGAAATATCCATTTATATGATTTTTATGCAGTTTGAAAGAAGTGAAGTAAACGCGATTTAATCTCACTAGGGGCTAGAAAATCGAATTTCTTGACTTCTTAAAAACTTAGTATTCTTGGTATATATAGGCTTATTATGACGTGAAATATCCATTTATATGATATTTAAGGAGTTTGAAAGAAGTGAAGTAAACGCGATTTTACACTCACTAGGGGCTAGAAAATCGAAATTCTTGACTTTTTGAAAACTTAGTATTCTTGGTATATATAGGCTTATTATGAGGTGATACATCCATGTATATGATTTTTAAGCAGTTTGAAAGAAGTAATTTATAAGCGATTTTACGCTCACTAGGGGCTAAAACATCGAATTTCTTGACTTGTTGAAAACTGAGTTTTCTTGGTATATAAATGCTTATTATGAGGTGATATATGATCATACATGTATATGATTTTTAAGCAGTTTGAAAGAAGTGAAGTAAACGGGATTTTACACTCACTAGGGGCTAGAAAATCGAATTTCTTGACTTTATAAAAACTCAGTATTCATGGTATATATCGGCTTATAATGACGTGAAACATCTATTTTTATGATTTTTAAGGAGTTTGAAAAAAGTGAAGTAAACGCGATTTTACACTCACTAGGGGCTAGAAAATCGATATTCTTGACTTTTTGAGAACTTAGTATTCTTGGTATATATAGGCTTTTTATGAGGTGATACATCCCTTTATTTGATTTTTAAGCAGTTTGAAAGAAGTGAAGTAAACGTGATTTTACACTCACTAGGGTCTAGAAAATCGAATTTCTTGACTTGTTGAAAACTTAGTATTCTTGGTATATATAGGCTTATTATGACGTGAAACATCCATTTATATGGTTTTTCGAAGTTTGTAAGAAGTGTGGAAAGCGTGATTTTACGCTCACTAGGGGCTAGAAAATCGAATTTCTTGACTTATTGAAAACTCAGTATTCTTGTTATATAGAGGCTTATTATGACGTGATACATTCATTTATATGATTTTTAAACAGTTTGAAAGAAGTGAAGTAAACGCGATTTTACTCTCACTAGGGGCTAGAAAATTGAATTTCTTGACTTGTTGAAAACTCAGTATTCTTGTTATATAGAGGCTTATTATGAGGTGATACATCCATTTATATGATTTTTAAACAGTTTGAAAGAAGTGAAGTAAACGCAATTTTACTCTCACAAGGGGCTAGAAAATTGAATTTCTTAATTTGTTGAAAACTTAGGATTCTTGGTATATATAGGCTTATTATGACGTGAAATATCCATTAATATGATATTTAAGGAGTTTGAAAGAAGAGAAGTAAACGCGATTTTACACTCACTAGGGGCTAGAAAATCGAAATTCTTGACTTTTTGAAAACTCAGTATTCTTGGTATATAGAGGCTTTTTTTGAGGTGATACATTCATTTATATGATTTTTATGCAGTTTGAAAGAAGTGACGTAAAGGCGATTTTACTGTCACTAGGGGCTAGAAAATTGAATTTCTTGACTTGTTGAAAACTCAATATTCTTGGTATATGTAGGCTTATAATGAAGTGAAACATCCATTTATATGATTTTTAAGCAGTTTGAAAGAAGTGAAGTAAACGCCATTTTACACTCACTAGGGGCTAGAAAATCGAAATTCTTGACTTTTTGTAAACTTAGTATTCTTGGTATATAGAGGCTTATTATGAGGTGATACATCCATTTATATGATTTTTAAGCAGTTTGAAAGAAGTGAAGTAAATGCGATTTTACAATTACTAGGGGCTAGAAAATCGAATTTCTTGACTTGTTAAAAACTTAGTATTCTTGGTATATATAGGCTTATTATGACGTGAAATATCCATTTATATGATTTTTATGCAGTTTGAAAGAAGTGAAGTAAACGCGATTTTACACTCACTTGGGGCTAGAAAATCGAAATTCTTGACTTTTTGAAAACTTAGTATTCTTGGTATATATAGGCTTATTATGAGGTGATACATCCATGTATATGATTTTTAAGCAGTTTGAAAGAAGTGAAGTAAACGCAATTTTACACTCACTAGGGGCTAGAAAATCGAATTTCTTGACTTTTTGAAAACTCAGTATTCTTGGTATATAGAGGCTTATTATGAGGTGATACATCCATTTATATGATTTTTAAGCAGTTTGAAAGAAGTGAAGTAAACGCGATTTTACACTCACTAGGGGATAGAAAATCGAATTTCTTGACTTGTTTAAAACTGAATATTCTGGGTATATAGAGGCTTATTATGTCGTGATACATCAATTTATATGATTTTTAAGCAGTTTAAAAGAAGTGATGTAAACGCGATTTTACACTCACTAAGGGGCTAGAAAATCGAAATTCTTGACTTTTTGAAAACTTAGTATTCTTGGTATATAGAGGCTTATTATGAGGTGATACATCCATTTATATGATTTTTAAGCAGTTTGAAAGAAGTGAAGTAAATGCGATTTTACACTTACTAGGGGCTAGAAAATCGAAATTCTTAACTTTTTGAAAACTTAGTATTCTTGGTATATATAGGCTTATTATGAGGTGATACATCCATGTATATGATTTTTAAGCAGTTTGAAAGAAGTGAAGTAAACGCGATTTTACACTCACTAGGGGATAGAAAATCGAAATTCTTAACTTTTTGAAAACTTAGTATTCTTGGTATATATAGGCTTATTATGAGGTGATACATCCATGTATATGATTTTTAAGCAGTTTGAAAGAAGTGAAGTAAACGCGATTTTACACTCACTAGGGGCTAGAAAATCGAATTTCTTGACTTGTTTAAAACTGAATATTCTGGGTATATAGAGGCTTATTATGTCGTGATACATCAATTTATATGATTTTTAAGCAGTTTAAAAGAAGTGATGTAAACGCGATTTTACACTCACTAAGGAGCTAGAAAATCGAAATTCTTGACTTTTTGAAAACTTAGTATTCTTGGTATATAGATGCTTATTATGAGGTGATACATCCATTTATATGATTTTTAAGCAGTTTGAAAGAAGTGAAGTAAATGCGATTTTACACTTACTAGGGGCTAGAAAATCGAATTTCTTGACTTGTTAAAAACTTAGTATTCTTGGTATATATAGGCTTATTATGACGTGAAATATCCATTTATATGATTTTTATGCAGTTTGAAAGAAGTGAAGTAAACGCGATTTAATCTCACTAGGGGCTAGAAAATCGAATTTCTTGACTTCTTAAAAACTTAGTATTCTTGGTATATATAGGCTTATTATGACGTGAAATATCCATTTATATGATATTTAAGGAGTTTGAAAGAAGTGAAGTAAACGCGATTTTACACTCACTAGGGGCTAGAAAATCGAAATTCTTGACTTTTTGAAAACTTAGTATTCTTGGTATATATAGGCTTATTATGAGGTGATACATCCATGTATATGATTTTTAAGCAGTTTGAAAGAAGTAATTTATAAGCGATTTTACGCTCACTAGGGGCTAAAACATCGAATTTCTTGACTTGTTGAAAACTGAGTTTTCTTGGTATATAAATGCTTATTATGAGGTGATATATGATCATACATGTATATGATTTTTAAGCAGTTTGAAAGAAGTGAAGTAAACGGGATTTTACACTCACTAGGGGCTAGAAAATCGAATTTCTTGACTTTATAAAAACTCAGTATTCATGGTATATATCGGCTTATAATGACGTGAAACATCTATTTTTATGATTTTTAAGGAGTTTGAAAAAAGTGAAGTAAACGCGATTTTACACTCACTAGGGGCTAGAAAATCGATATTCTTGACTTTTTGAGAACTTAGTATTCTTGGTATATATAGGCTTTTTATGAGGTGATACATCCCTTTATTTGATTTTTAAGCAGTTTGAAAGAAGTGAAGTAAACGTGATTTTACACTCACTAGGGTCTAGAAAATCGAATTTCTTGACTTGTTGAAAACTTAGTATTCTTGGTATATATAGGCTTATTATGACGTGAAACATCCATTTATATGGTTTTTCGAAGTTTGTAAGAAGTGTGGAAAGCGTGATTTTACGCTCACTAGGGGCTAGAAAATCGAATTTCTTGACTTATTGAAAACTCAGTATTCTTGTTATATAGAGGCTTATTATGACGTGATACATTCATTTATATGATTTTTAAACAGTTTGAAAGAAGTGAAGTAAACGCGATTTTACTCTCACTAGGGGCTAGAAAATTGAATTTCTTGACTTGTTGAAAACTCAGTATTCTTGTTATATAGAGGCTTATTATGAGGTGATACATCCATTTATATGATTTTTAAACAGTTTGAAAGAAGTGAAGTAAACGCAATTTTACTCTCACAAGGGGCTAGAAAATTGAATTTCTTAATTTGTTGAAAACTTAGGATTCTTGGTATATATAGGCTTATTATGACGTGAAATATCCATTAATATGATATTTAAGGAGTTTGAAAGAAGAGAAGTAAACGCGATTTTACACTCACTAGGGGCTAGAAAATCGAAATTCTTGACTTTTTGAAAACTCAGTATTCTTGGTATATAGAGGCTTTTTTTGAGGTGATACATTCATTTATATGATTTTTATGCAGTTTGAAAGAAGTGACGTAAAGGCGATTTTACTGTCACTAGGGGCTAGAAAATTGAATTTCTTGACTTGTTGAAAACTCAATATTCTTGGTATATGTAGGCTTATAATGAAGTGAAACATCCATTTATATGATTTTTAAGCAGTTTGAAAGAAGTGAAGTAAACGCCATTTTACACTCACTAGGGGCTAGAAAATCGAAATTCTTGACTTTTTGTAAACTTAGTATTCTTGGTATATAGAGGCTTATTATGAGGTGATACATCCATTTATATGATTTTTAAGCAGTTTGAAAGAAGTGAAGTAAATGCGATTTTACAATTACTAGGGGCTAGAAAATCGAATTTCTTGACTTGTTAAAAACTTAGTATTCTTGGTATATATAGGCTTATTATGACGTGAAATATCCATTTATATGATTTTTATGCAGTTTGAAGGAAGTGAAGTAAACGCGATTTTACACTCACTTGGGGCTAGAAAATCGAAATTCTTGACTTTTTGAAAACTTAGTATTCTTGGTATATATAGGCTTATTATGAGGTGATACATCCATGTATATGATTTTTAAGCAGTTTGAAAGAAGTGAAGTAAACGCAATTTTACACTCACTAGGGGCTAGAAAATCGAATTTCTTGACTTTTTGAAAACTCAGTATTCTTGGTATATAGAGGCTTATTATGAGGTGATACATCCATTTATATGATTTTTAAGCAGTTTGAAAGAAGTGAAGTAAACGCGATTTTACACTCACTAGGGGATAGAAAATCGAATTTCTTGACTTGTTTAAAACTGAATATTCTGGGTATATAGAGGCTTATTATGTCGTGATACATCAATTTATATGATTTTTAAGCAGTTTAAAAGAAGTGATGTAAACGCGATTTTACACTCACTAAGGGGCTAGAAAATCGAAATTCTTGACTTTTTGAAAACTTAGTATTCTTGGTATATAGAGGCTTATTATGAGGTGATACATCCATTTATATGATTTTTAAGCAGTTTGAAAGAAGTGAAGTAAATGCGATTTTACACTTACTAGGGGCTAGAAAATCGAAATTCTTAACTTTTTGAAAACTTAGTATTCTTGGTATATATAGGCTTATTATGAGGTGATACATCCATGTATATGATTTTTAAGCAGTTTGAAAGAAGTGAAGTAAACGCGATTTTACACTCACTAGGGGATAGAAAATCGAAATTCTTAACTTTTTGAAAACTTAGTATTCTTGGTATATATAGGCTTATTATGAGGTGATACATCCATGTATATGATTTTTAAGCAGTTTGAAAGAAGTGAAGTAAACGCGATTTTACACACACTAGGGGATAGAAAATCGAATTTCTTGACTTCTTGAAAACTCAGTATTCTTGGTATATATAGGCTTATAATGACGTGATACATCCAATTATATGATTTTTAAGCAGTTTGTAAGAAGTGTGGAAAGCGTGATTTTACGCTCACTAGGGGCTAGAAAATCGAATTTCTTGACTTATTGAAAACTCAGTATTCTTAGTATATAGAGGCTTATTATGACGTGATACATTCATTTATATGATTTTTAAACAGTTTGAAAGAAGTGAAGTAAACGCGATTTTACACTCACTAGGGGCTAGAAAATCGAAATTCTTTACTTTTTGAAAACTCAGTATTCTTGGGATATAGAGGCTTTTTATGAGGTGATACATCCATTTATATGATTTTTAAGCATTTTGAAAGAAGTGAAGTAAACCTGATTTTACACTCACTAGGGGCTAGAAATTCGAATTTCTTGACTTGTTGAAAACTTAATATTCTTGGTATATATAGGCTTATTATGACGTGAAACGTCCATTTATATGATTTTTATGCAGTTTGAAAGAAGTGAAGTAAACGCGATTTTACTCTCACTAGGGGCTAGAAAATCGAATTTCTTGACTTGTTGACAACTGAATATTCTTGGTATATAGAGGCTTATTATGTCGTGATACATCCATTTATATGATTTTTAAGCAGTTTAAAAGAAGTGATGTAAACGCGATTTTACACTCACTAGGGGCTAGAAAATCGAAATTCTTGACATTTTGAAAACTCAGTATTCTTGGTATATATCGGCTTATAATGACGTGAAACATCTATTTATATGATTTTTAAGGAGTTTGAAAAAAGTGAAGTAAACGCGATTTTACACTCACTAGGGGCTAGAAAATCGATATTCTTGACTTTTTGAGAACTCAGTATTCTTGTTATATAGAGGCTTTTTATGAGGTGATACATCCCTTTATTTGATTTTTAAGCAGTTTGAAAGAAGTGAAGTAAACGTGATTTTACACTCACTAGGGTCTAGAAAATCGAATTTCATGACTTGTTGAAAACTTAGTATTCTTGGTATATATAGGCTTATTATGACGTGAAACATCCATTTATATGGTTTTTCGAAGTTTGTAAGAAGTGTGGAAAGCGTGATTTTACGCTCACTAGGGGCTAGAAAATCGAATTTCTTGACTTATTGAAAACTCAGTATTCTTGGTATATAGAGGCTTATTATGACGTGATACATCCATTTATATGATTTTTAAACAGTTTGAAAGAAGTGAAGTAAACGCGATTTTATTCTCACTAGGGGCTAGAAAATTGAATTTCTTGACTTGTTGAAAACTCAGTATTCTTGTTATATAGAGGCTTATTATGAGGTGATACATCCATTTATATGATCTTTAAACAGTTTGAAAGAAGTGAAGTAAACGCAATTTTACTCTCACAAGGGGCTAGAAAATTGAATTTCTTAATTTGTTGAAAACTTAGGATTCTTGGTATATATAGGCTTATTATGACGTGAAATATCCATTTATATGATATTTAAGGAGTTTGAAAGAAGTGAAGTAAACGCGATTTTACACTCACTAGGGGCTAGAAAATCGAAATTCTAGACTTTTTGAAAACTCAGTATTCTTGTTATATAGAGGCTTATTATGAGGTGATACATCCATTTACATGATTTTTAAGCAGTTTGAAAGAAGTGAAGTAAACGCGATTTTACACTCACTGGGGTTAGAAAATCGAATTTCTTGACTTGTTGAAAACTGAATATTCTTGGTATATAGATGCTTATTATGAGGTGATACATACATTTATATGATTTTTAAGCAGTTTGAAAGAAGTGAAGCAAACGTGATTTTACACTCATTAGGGGCTAGAAAATCGAATTTCTGGACTTTATGAAAACTCAGTATTCTTGTATATATAGGCTTATAATGAAGTGGAACATCCATTTATATGATTTTTAAGCAGTTTGAAAGCAGAGAAGTAAACGCGATTTTACACTCACTAGGGGCTAGAAAATCGAAATTCTTGACTTTTTGAAAACTCAGTATTCTTGGTATATAGAGGCTTTTTATGAGGTGATACATTCATTTATATGATTTTTATGCAATTTGAAAGAAGAGAAGTAAACGCGATTTTACTGTCACTAGGGGCTAGAAAATTGAATTTCTTGACTTGTTGAAAACTCAATATTCTTGGTATATGTAGGCTTATAATGAAGTGAAACATCCATTTATATGATTTTAAGCAGTTTGAAAGAAGTGAAGTAAACGCCATTTTACACTCACTAGGGGCTAGAAAATCGAAATTCTAGACTTTTTGAAAACTTAGTATTCTTGGTATATAGAGGCTTATTATGAGGTGATACATCCATTTATATGATTTTTAAGCAGTTTGAAAGAAGTGAAGTAAACGCGATTTTACACTCACTAGGGGATAGAAAATCGAATTTCTTGACTTGTTTAAAACTGAATATTCTTGGTATATAGAGGCTTATTATGTCGTGATACATCAATTTATATGATTTTTAAGCAGTTTAAAAGAAGTGATGTAAACGCGATTATACACTCACTAAGGGGCTAGAAAATCGAAATCCTTGACTTTTTGAAAACTTAGTATTCTTGGTATATAGAGGCTTATTATGAGGTGATACATCCATTTATATAATTTTTAAGCAGTTTGAAAGAAGTGAAGTAAATGCGATTTTACACTTACTAGGGGCTAGAAAATCGAAATTCTCAACTTCTTGAAAACTTAGTATTCTTGGTATATATAGGCTTATTATGAGGTGATACATCCATGTATATGATTTTTAAGCAGTTTGAAAGAAGTGAAGTAAACGCGATTTTACACACACTAGGGGATAGAAAATCGAATTTCTTGACTTCTTGAAAACTCGGTATTCTTGGTATATATAGGCTTATTATGAGGTGATACATTCATGTATATGATTTTTAAGCAGTTTGAAAGAAGTGAAGTAAACGCGATTTTACACACACTAGGGGATAGAAAATCGAATTTCTTGACATTTTGAAAACTCAGTATTCTTGGTATATATCGGCTTATAATGACGTGAAACATCTATTTATATGATTTTTAAGGAGTTTGAAAAAAGTGAAGTAAACGCGATTTTACACTCACTAGGGGCTAGAAAATCGATATTCTTGACTTTTTGAGAACTCAGTATTCTTGTTATATAGAGGCTTTTTATGAGGTGATACATCCCTTTATTTGATTTTTAAGCAGTTTGAAAGAAGTGAAGTAAACGTGATTTTACACTCACTAGGGTCTAGAAAATCGAATTTCATGACTTGTTGAAAACTTAGTATTCTTGGTATATATAGGCTTATTATGACGTGAAACATCCATTTATATGGTTTTTCGAAGTTTGTAAGAAGTGTGGAAAGCGTGATTTTACGCTCACTAGGGGCTAGAATATCGAATTTCTTGACTTATTGAAAACTCAGTATTCTTGGTATATAGAGGCTTATTATGACGTGATACATCCATTTATATGATTTTTAAACAGTTTGAAAGAAGTGAAGTAAACGCGATTTTATTCTCACTAGGGGCTAGAAAATTGAATTTCTTGACTTGTTGAAAACTCAGTATTCTTGTTATATAGAGGCTTATTATGAGGTGATACATCCATTTATATGATCTTTAAACAGTTTGAAAGAAGTGAAGTAAACGCAATTTTACTCTCACAAGGGGCTAGAAAATTGAATTTCTTAATTTGTTGAAAACTTAGGATTCTTGGTATATATAGGCTTATTATGACGTGAAATATCCATTTATATGATATTTAAGGAGTTTGAAAGAAGTGAAGTAAACGCGATTTTACACTCACTAGGGGCTAGAAAATCGAAATTCTAGACTTTTTGAAAACTCAGTATTCTTGTTATATAGAGGCTTATTATGAGGTGATACATCCATTTACATGATTTTTAAGCAGTTTGAAAGAAGTGAAGTAAACGCGATTTTACACTCACTGGGGTTAGAAAATCGAATTTCTTGACTTGTTGAAAACTGAATATTCTTGGTATATAGATGCTTATTATGAGGTGATACATACATTTATATGATTTTTAAGCAGTTTGAAAGAAGTGAAGCAAACGTGATTTTACACTCATTAGGGGCTAGAAAATCGAATTTCTGGACTTTATGAAAACTCAGTATTCTTGTATATATAGGCTTATAATGAAGTGGAACATCCATTTATATGATTTTTAAGCAGTTTGAAAGCAGAGAAGTAAACGCGATTTTACACTCACTAGGGGCTAGAAAATCGAAATTCTTGACTTTTTGAAAACTCAGTATTCTTGGTATATAGAGGCTTTTTATGAGGTGATACATTCATTTATATGATTTTTATGCAATTTGAAAGAAGAGAAGTAAACGCGATTTTACTGTCACTAGGGGCTAGAAAATTGAATTTCTTGACTTGTTGAAAACTCAATATTCTTGGTATATGTAGGCTTATAATGAAGTGAAACATCCATTTATATGATTTTAAGCAGTTTGAAAGAAGTGAAGTAAACGCCATTTTACACTCACTAGGGGCTAGAAAATCGAAATTCTAGACTTTTTGAAAACTTAGTATTCTTGGTATATAGAGGCTTATTATGAGGTGATACATCCATTTATATGATTTTTAAGCAGTTTGAAAGAAGTGAAGTAAACGCGATTTTACACTCACTAGGGGATAGAAAATCGAATTTCTTGACTTGTTTAAAACTGAATATTCTTGGTATATAGAGGCTTATTATGTCGTGATACATCAATTTATATGATTTTTAAGCAGTTTAAAAGAAGTGATGTAAACGCGATTTTACACTCACTAAGGGGCTAGAAAATCGAAATCCTTGACTTTTTGAAAACTTAGTATTCTTGGTATATAGAGGCTTATTATGAGGTGATACATCCATTTATATAATTTTTAAGCAGTTTGAAAGAAGTGAAGTAAATGCGATTTTACACTTACTAGGGGCTAGAAAATCGAAATTCTTAACTTTTTGAAAACTTAGTATTCTTGGTATATATAGGCTTATTATGAGGTGATACATCCATGTATATGATTTTTAAGCAGTTTGAAAGAAGTGAAGTAAACGCGATTTTACACACACTAGGGGATAGAAAATCGAATTTCTTGACTTCTTGAAAACTCGGTATTCTTGGTATATATAGGCTTATAATGACGTGATACATCCAATTATATGATTTTTAAGCAGTTTGAAAGAAGTGAAGAAAACGCGATTTTACACTCACTAGGGGCTAGAAAATCGAATTTCTTTTCTTTTTTAGACCTCAGTATTCTTGGAATATATAGGCTTATTATGACGTGAAACAGCCATTTATGTGATTTTTATGCAGTTTGAAAGAAGTAAAGTATACGCGATTTTACGCTCACTAGGGGCTAAAATATCGAATTTCTTGACTTGTTGAAAACTGAGTATTCTTGGTATATTGATGCTTATGTATGAGGTGATACATACATTTATATGATTTTTAAGCAGTTTGAAAGAAGTGAAGTAAGCGTGATTTTACACACACTAGGGGCTAGAAAATCGAATTTCTTGACTTTATGAAAACTCAGTATTCTTGGTATATATAGGCTTATAATGACGTGAAACATCTATTTATATGGTTTTTCGAAGTTTGTAAGAAGTGTGGAAAGCGTGATTTTACGCTCACTAGGGGCTAGAAAATCGAATTTCTTGACTTATTGAAAACTCAGTATTCTTGGTATATAGAGGCTTATTATGACGTGATACATTCATTTATATGATTTTTAAACAGTTTGAAAGAAGTGAAGTAAACGCGATTTTACACTCACTAGGGGCTAGAAAATCGAAATTCTTTACTTTTTGAAAACTCAGTATTCTTGGGATATAGAGGCTTTTTATGAGGTGATACATCCATTTATATGATTTTTAAGCATTTTGAAAGAAGTGAAGTAAACCTGATTTTACACTCACTAGGGGCTAGAAATTCGAATTTCTTGACATGTTGAAAACTTAATATTCTTGGTATATATAGGCTTATTATGACGTGAAACGTCCATTTATATGATTTTTATGCAGTTTGAAAGAAGTGAAGTAAACGCGATTTTACTCTCACTAGGGGCTAGAAAATCGAATTTCTTGACTTGTTGACAACTGAATATTCTTGGTATATAGAGGCTTATTATGTCGTGATACATCCATTTATATGATTTTTAAGCAGTTTAAAAGAAGTGATGTAAACGCGATTTTACACTCACTAGGGGCTAGAAAATCGAAATTCTTGACTTTTTGAAAACTTAATATTCTTGGTATATAGAGGCTTATTATGAGGTGATACATCCATTTATATGATTTTTAAGCAGTTTGAAAGAAGTGAAGTAAATGCGATTTTACACTTACTAGGGGCTAGAAAATCGAATTTCTTGACTTGTTAAAAACTTAGTATTCTTGGTATATATAGGCTTATTATGACGTGAAATATCCATTTATATGATTTTTATGCAGTTTGAAAGAAGTGAAGTAAACGCGATTTAATCTCACTAGGGGCTAGAAAATCGAATTTCTTGACTTGTTAAAAACTTAGTATTCTTGGTATATATAGGCTTATTATGACGTGAAATATCCATTTATATGATATTTAAGGAGTTTGAAAGAAGTGAAGTAAACGCGATTTTACACTCACTAGGGACTAGAAAATCGAAATTCTTGACATTTTGAAAACTCAGTATTCTTGGTATATATCGGCTTATAATGACGTGAAACATCTATTTATATGATTTTTAAGGAGTTTGAAAAAAGTGAAGTAAACGCGATTTTACACTCACTAGGGGCTAGAAAATCGATATTCTTGACTTTTTGAGAACTCAGTATTCTTGTTATATAGAGGCTTTTTATGAGGTGATACATCCCTTTATTTGATTTTTAAGCAGTTTGAAAGAAGTGAAGTAAACGTGATTTTACACTCACTAGGGTCTAGAAAATCGAATTTCTTGACTTGTTGAAAACTTAGTATTCTTGGTATATATAGGCTTATTATGACGTGAAACATCCATTTATATGGTTTTTCGAAGTTTGTAAGAAGTGTGGAAAGCGTGATTTTACGCTCACTAGGGGCTAGAAAATCGAATTTCTTGACTTATTGAAAACTCAGTATTCTTGGTATATAGAGGCTTATTATGACGTGATACATCCATTTATATGATTTTTAAACAGTTTGAAAGAAGTGAAGTAAACGCGATTTTATTCTCACTAGGGGCTAGAAAATTGAATTTCTTGACTTGTTGAAAACTCAGTATTCTTGTTATATAGAGGCTTATTATGAGGTGATACATCCATTTATATGATTTTTAAACAGTTTGAAAGAAGTGAAGTAAACGCAATTTTACTCTCACAAGGGGCTAGAAAATTGAATTTCTTAATTTGTTGAAAACTTAGGATTCTTGGTATATATAGGCTTATTATGACGTGAAATATCCATTTATATGATATTTAAGGAGTTTGAAAGAAGTGAAGTAAACGCGATTTTACACTCACTAGGGGCTAGAAAATCGAAATTCTAGACTTTTTGAAAACTCAGTATTCTTGTTATATAGAGGCTTATTATGAGGTGATACATCCATTTATATGATTTTTAAGCAGTTTGAAAGAAGTGAAGTAAACGCGATTTTACACTCACTGGGGTTAGAAAATCGAATTTCTTGACTTGTTGAAAACTGAATATTCTTGGTATATAGATGCTTATTATGAGGTGATACATACATTTATATGATTTTTAAGCAGTTTGAAAGAAGTGAAGCAAACGTGATTTTACACTCATTAGGGGCTAGAAAATCGAATTTCTGGACTTTATGAAAACTCAGTATTCTTGTATATATAGGCTTATAATGAAGTGGAACATCCATTTATATGATTTTTAAGCAGTTTGAAAGCAGAAAAGTAAACGCGATTTTACACTCACTAGGGGCTAGAAAATCGAAATTCTTGACTTTTTGAAAACTCAGTATTCTTGGTATATAGAGGCTTTTTATGAGGTGATACATTCATTTATATGATTTTTATGCAGTTTGAAAGAAGAGAAGTAAACGCGATTTTACTGTCACTAGGGGCTAGAAAATTGAATTTCTTGACTTGTTGAAAACTCAATATTCTTGGTATATGTAGGCTTATAATGAAGTGAAACATCCATTTATATGATTTTAAGCAGTTTGAAAGAAGTGAAGTAAACGCCATTTTACACTCACTAGGGGCTAGAAAATCGAAATTCTTGACTTTTTGAAAACTTAGTATTCTTGGTATATAGAGGCTTATTATGAGGTGATACAACCATTTATATGATTTTTAAGCAGTTTGAAAGAAGTGAAGTAAACGCGATTTTACACTCACTAGGGGATAGAAAATCGAATTTCTTGACTTGTTTAAAACTGAATATTCTTGGTATATAGAGGCTTATTATGTCGTGATACATCAATTTATATGATTTTTAAGCAGTTTAAAAGAAGTGATGTAAACGCGATTTTACACTCACTAAGGGGCTAGAAAATCGAAATTCTTGACTTTTTGAAAACTTAGTATTCTTGGTATATAGAGGCTTATTATGAGGTGATACATCCATTTATATGATTTTTAAGCAGTTTGAAAGAAGTGAAGTAAATGCGATTTTACACTTACTAGGGGCTAGAAAATCGAAATTCTTAACTTTTTGAAAACTTAGTATTCTTGGTATATATAGGCTTATTATGAGGTGATACATCCATGTATATGATTTTTAAGCAGTTTGAAAGAAGTGAAGTAAACGCGATTTTACACACACTAGGGGATAGAAAATCGAATTTCTTGACTTCTTGAAAACTCGGTATTCTTGGTATATATAGGCTTATAATGACATGATACATCCAATTATATGATTTTTAAGCAGTTTGAAAGAAGTGAAGAAAACGCGATTTTACACTCACTAGGGGCTAGAAAATCGAATTTCTTTTCTTTTTTAGACCTCAGTATTCTTGGAATATATAGGCTTATTATGACGTGAAATATCCATTTATATGATATTTAAGGAGTTTGAAAGAAGTGAAGTAAACGCGATTTTACACTCACTAGGGGCTAGAAAATCGAAATTCTTGACTTTTTGAAAACTTAGTATTCTTGGTATATATAGGCTTATTATGAGGTGATACATCCATGTATATGATTTTTAAGCAGTTTGAAAGAAGTAATTTATAAGCGATTTTACGCTCACTAGGGGCTAAAACATCGAATTTCTTGACTTGTTGAAAACTGAATATTCTTGGTATATAGATGCTTATTATGAGGTGATACATACATTTATATGATTTTTAAGCAGTTTGAAAGAAGTGAAGCAAACGTGATTTTACACTCATTAGGGGCTAGAAAATCGAATTTCTGGACTTTATGAAAACTCAGTATTCTTGTATATATAGGCTTATAATGAAGTGGAACATCCATTTATATGATTTTTAAGCAGTTTGAAAGAACAGAAGTAAACGCGATTTTACACTCACTAGGGGCTAGAAAATCGAAATTCTTGACTTTTTGAAAACTCAGTATTCTTGGTATATAGAGGCTTTTTATGAGGTGATACACTCATTTATATGATTTTTATGCAGTTTGAAAGAAGTGAAGTAAACGCGATTCTACTGTCACTAGGGGCTAGAAAATTGAATTTCTTGACTTGTTGAAAACTCAATATTCTTGGTATATGTAGGCTTATAATGAAGTGAAACATCCATTTATATGATTTTTACGCAGTTTGAAAGAAGTGAAGTAAACGCCATTTTACACTCACTAGGGGCTAGAAAATCGAAATTCTTGACTTTTTGAAAACTTAGTATTCTTGGTATATAGAGGCTTATTATGAGGTGATACATCCATTTATATGATTTTTAAGCAGTTTGAAAGAAGTGAAGTAAATGCGATTTTACACTTAGTAGGGGCTAGAAAATGGAATTTCTTGACTTGTTAAAAACTTAGTATTCTTGGTATATATAGGCTTATTATGACGTGAAATATCCATTTATATGATTTTTATGCAGTTTGAAAGAAGTGAAGTAAACGCGATTTTACACTCACTAGGGGCTAGAAAATCGAAATTCTTGAGTTTTTGAAAACTTAGTATTCTTGGTATATATAGGCTTATTATGAGGTGATACATCCACGTATATGATTTTTAAGCAGTTTGAAAGAAGTGCAGTAAACGCGATTTTACTCTCACTAGGGGCTAGAAAATCGAATTTCTTGACCTGTTGACAACTGAATATTCTTGGTATATAGAGGTTTATTATGTCTTGATACATCCATTTATATGATTTTTAAGCAGTTTAAAAGAAGTGATGTAAACGCGATTTTACACTCACTAGGGGCTAGAAAATCGAAATTCTTGACTTTTTGAAAACTTAGTATTCTTGGTATATAGAGGCTTATTATGAGGTGATACATCCATTTATATGATTTTTAAGCAGTTTGAAAATAGTGAAGTAAATGCGATTTTACACTTACTAGGGGCTAGAAAATCGAATTTCTTGACTTGTTAAAAACTTAGTATTCTTGGTATATATAGGCTTATTATGACGTGAAATATCCATTTATATGATTTTTATGCAGTTTGAAAGAAGTGAAGTAAACGCGATTTAATCTCACTAGGGGCTAGAAAATCGAATTTCTTGACTTGTTGAAAACTTAGTATTCTTGGTATATATAGGCTTATTATGACGTGAAACATCCATTTATATGGTTTTTCGAAGTTTGTAAGAAGTGTGGAAAGCGTGATTTTACGCTCACTAGGGGCTAGAAAATCGAATTTCTTGACTTATTGAAAACTCAGTATTCTTGTTATATAGAGGCTTATTATGACGTGATACATTCATTTATATGATTTTTAAACAGTTTGAAAGAAGTGAAGTAAACGCGATTTTACTCTCACTAGGGGCTAGAAAATTGAATTTCTTGACTTGTTGAAAACTCAGTATTCTTGTTATATAGAGGCTTATTATGAGGTGATACATCCATTTATATGATTTTTAAACAGTTTGAAAGAAGTGAAGTAAACGCAATTTTACTCTCACCAGGGGCTAGAAAATTGAATTTCTTAATTTGTTGAAAACTTAGGATTCTTGGTATATATAGGCTTATTATGACGTGAAATATCCATTTATATGATATTTAAGGAGTTTGAAAGAAGTGAAGTAAACGCGATTTTACACTCACTAGGGGCTAGAAAATCGAAATTCTTGACTTTTTGAAAACTCAGTATTCTTGTTATATAGAGGCTTATTATGAGGTGATACATCCATTTATATGATTTTTAAGCAGTTTGAAAGAAGTGAAGTAAACGCGATTTTACACTCACTGGGGTTAGAAAATCGAATTTCTTGACTTGTTGAAAACTGAATATTCTTGGTATATAGATGCTTATTATGAGGTGATACATACATTTATATGATTTTTAAGCAGTTTGAAAGAAGTGAAGCAAACGTGATTTTACACTCATTAGGGGCTAGAAAATCGAATTTCTGGACTTTATGAAAACTCAGTATTCTTGTATATATAGGCTTATAATGAAGTGGAACATCCATTTATATGATTTTTAAGCAGTTTGAAAGAACAGAAGTAAACGCGATTTTACACTCACTAGGGGCTAGAAAATCGAAATTCTTGACTTTCTGAAAACTCAGTATTCTTGGTATATAGAGGCTTATTATGAGGTGATACATCCATTTATATGATTTTTAAGCAGTTTGAAAGAAGTGAAGTAAATTCGATTTTACACTTACTAGGGGCTAGAAAATCGAATTTCTTGACTTGTTAAAAACTTAGTATTCTTGGTATATATAGGCTTATTATGACGTGAAATATCCATTTATATGATTTTTATGCAGTTTGAAAGAAGTGAAGTAAACGCGATTTTACACTCACTAGGGGCTAGAAAATCGAAATTCTTGACTTTTTGAAAACTTAGTATTCTTGGTATATATAGGCTTATTATGAGGTGATACATCCACGTATATGATTTTTAAGCAGTTTGAAAGAAGTGCAGTAAACGCGATTTTACTCTCACTAGGGGCTAGAAAATCGAATTTCTTGACTTGTTGACAACTGAATATTCTTGGTATATAGAGGTTTATTATGTCTTGATACATCCATTTATATGATTTTTAAGCAGTTTAAAAGAAGTGATGTAAATGCGATTTTACACTCACTAGGGGCTAGAAAATCGAATTTCTTGACTTGTTAAAAACTTAGTATTCTTGGTATATATAGGCTTATTATGACGTGAAATATCCATTTATATGATTTTTATGCAGTTTGAAAGAAGTGAAGTAAACGCGATTTAATCTCACTAGGGGCTAGAAAATCGAATTTCTTGACTTGTTAAAAACTTAGTATTCTTGGTATATATAGGCTTATTATGACGTGAAATATCCATTTATATGATATTTAAGGAGTTTGAAAGAAGTGAAGTAAACGCGATTTTACACGCACTAGGGGCTAGAAAATCCAAATTCTTGACTTTTTGAAAACTTAGTATTCTTGGTATATATAGGCTTATTATGAGGTGATACATCCATGTATATGATTTTTAAGCAGTTTGAAAGAAGTAATTTATAAGAGATTTTACGCTCACTAGGGGCTAAAACATCGAATTTCTTGACTTGTTGAAAACTGAGTTTTCTTGGTATATAGATGCTTATTATGAGGTGATATATGATCATACATTTATATGATTTTTAAGCAGTTTGAAAGAAGTGAAGTAAACGGGATTTTACACTCACTAGGGGCTAGAAAATCGAATTTCTTGACTTTATGAAAACTCAGTATTCTTGGAATATATCGGCTTATAATGACGTGAAACATCTATTTATATAATTTTTAAGGAGTTTGAAAGAAGTGAAGTAAACGCGATTTTACACTCACTAGGGGCTAGAAAATCGATATTCTTGACTTTTTGAGAACTCAGTATTCTTGTTATATAGAGGCTTTTTATGAGGTGATACATCCCTTTATATGACTTTTAAGCAGTTTGAAAGAAGTGAAGTAAACGTGATTTTACACTCACTAGGGTCTAGAAAATCGAATTTCTTGACTTGTTGAAAACTTAGTATTCTTGGTATATATAGGCTTATTATGACGTGAAACATCCATTTATATGGTTTTTCGAAGTTTGTAAGAAGTGTGGAAAGCGTGATTTTACGCTCACTAGAGGCTAGAAAATCGAATTTCTTGACTTATTGAAAACTCAGTATTCTTGGTATATAGAGGCTTATTATGACGTGATACATCCATTTATATGATTTTTAAACAGTTTGAAAGAAGTGAAGTAAACGCGATTTTACTCTCACTAGGGGCTAGAAAATTGAATTTCTTGACTTGTTGAAAACTCAGTATTCTTGTTATATAGAGGCTTATTATGAGGTGATACATCCATTTATATGATTTTTAAACAGTTTGAAAGAAGTGAAGTAAACGCAATTTTACTCTCACAAGGGGCTAGAAAATTGAATTTCTTAATTTTTTGAAAACTTAGGATCCTTGGTATATATAGGCTTATTATGAGGTGATACATCCATTTATATGATTTTTAAGCAGTTTGAAAGAAGTGAAGTAAACGCGATTTTACACTCACTAGGGGATAGAAAATCGAAATTCTTGACTTTTTGAAAACTTAGTATTCTTGGTATATAGATGCTTATTATGAGGTGATACATCCATTTATATGATTTTTAAGCAGTTTGAAAGAAGTGAAGTAAATGCGATTTTACACTTACTAGGGGCTAGAAAATCGAATTTCTTGACTTGTTAAAAACTTAGTATTCTTGGTATATATAGGCTTATTATGACGTGAAATATCCATTTATATGATTTTTATGCAGTTTGAAAGAAGTGAAGTAAACGCGATTTAATCTCACTAGGGGCTAGAAAATCGAATTTCTTGACTTGTTAAAAACTTAGTATTCTTGGTGTATATAGGCTTATTATGACGTGAAATATCCATTTATATGATATTTAAGGAGTTTGAAAGAAGTGAAGTAAACGCGATTTTACACTCACTAGGGGCTAGAAAATCGAAATTCTTGACTTTTTGAAAACTTAGTATTCTTGGTATATATAGGCTTATTATGAGGTGATACATCCATGTATATGATTTTTAAGCAGTTTGAAAGAAGTAATTTATAAGCGATTTTACGCTCACTAGGGGCTAAAACATCGAATTTCTTGACTTGCTGAAAACTGAGTTTTCTTGGTATATAGATGCTTATTATGAGGTGATATATGATCATACATTTATATGATTTTTAAGCAGTTTGAAAGAAGTGAAGTAAACGGGATTTTACACTCACTAGGGGCTAGAAAATCGAATTTCTTGACTTTATAAAAACTCAGTATTCTTGGTATATATCGGCTTATAATGACGTGAAACATCTATTTATATAATTTTTAAGGAGTTTGAAAGAAGTGAAGTAAACGCGATTTTACACTCACTAGGGTCTAGAAAATCGAATTTCTTGACTTGTTGAAAACTTAGTATTCTTGGTATATATAGGCTTATTATGACGTGAAACATCCATTTATATGGTTTTTCGAAGTTTGTAAGAAGTGTGGAAAGCGTGATTTTACGCTCACTAGGGGCTAGAAAATCGAATTTCTTGACTTATTGAAAACTCAGTATTCTTGTTATATAGAGGCTTATTATGACGTGATACATTCATTTATATGATTTTTAAACAGTTTGAAAGAAGTGAAGTAAACGCAATTTTACTCTCACAAGGGGCTAAAAAATTGAATTTCTTAATTTGTTGAAAACTTAGGATTCTTGGTATATATAGGCTTATTATGACGTGAAATATCCATTTATATGATATTTAAGGAGTTTGAAAGAAGTGAAGTAAACGCGATTTTACACTCACTAGGGGCTAGAAAATCGAAATTCTTGACTTTTTGAAAACTCAGTATTCTTGTTATATAGAGGCTTATTATGAGGTGATACATCCATTAATATGATTTTTAAGCAGTTTGTAAGAAGTGAAGTAAACGCGATTTTACACTCACTGGGGTTAGAAAATCGAATTTCTTGACTTGTTGAAAACTGAATATTCTTGGTATATAGATGCTTATTATGAGGTGATAAATACATTTATATGATTTTTAAGCAGTTTGAAAGAAGTGAAGCAAACGTGATTTTACACTCATTAGGGGCTAGAAAATCGAATTTCTGGACTTTATGAAAACTCAGTATTCTTGTATATATAGGCTTATAATGAAGTGGAACATCCATTTATATGATTTTTAAGCAGTTTGAAAGAACAGAAGTAAACGCGATTTTACACTCACTAGGGGCTAGAAAATCGAAATTCTTGACTTTTTGAAAACTCAGTATTCTTGGTATATAGAGGCTTTTTATGAGGTGATACATTCATTTATATGATTTTTATGCAGTTTGAAAGAAGTGAAGTAAACGCGATTCTACTGTCACTAGGGGCTAGAAAATTGAATTTCTTGACTTGTTGAAAACTCAATATTCTTGGTATATGTAGGCTTATAATGAAGTGAAACATCCATTTATATGATTTTTAAGCAGTTTGAAAGAAGTGAAGTAAACGCCATTTTACACTCACTAGGGGCTAGAAAATCGAAATTCTTGACTTTTTGAAAACTTAGTATTCTTGGTATATAGAGGCTTATTATGAGGTGATACATCCATTTATATGATTTTTAAGCAGTTTGAAAGAAGTGAAGTAAATGCGATTTTACACTTACTAGGGGCTAGAAAATCCAATTTCTTGACTTGTTAAAAACTTGGTATTCTTGGTATATATAGGCTTATTATGACGTGAAATATCCATTTATATGATTTTTATGCAGTTTGAAAGAAGTGAAGTAAACGCGATTTTACACTCACTAGGGGCTAGAAAATCGAAATTCTTGCCTTTTGAAAACTTAGTATTCTTGGTATATATAGGCTTATTATGAGGTGATACATCCACGTATATGATTTTTAAGCAGTTTGAAAGAAGTGCAGTAAACTCGATTTTACTCTCACTAGGGGCTAGAAAATCGAATTTCTTGACTTGTTGACAACTGAATATTCTTGGTATATAGAGGTTTATTATGTCTTGATACATCCATTTATATGATTTTTAAGCAGTTTAAAAGAAGTGATGTAAACGCGATTTTACACTCACTAGGGGCTAGAAAATCGAAATTCTTGACTTTTTGAAAACTTAGTATTCTTGGTATATAGAGGCTTATTATGAGGTGATACATCCATTTATATGATTTTTAAGCAGTTTGAAAGAAGTGAAGTAAATGCGATTTTACACTTACTAGGGGCTAGAAAATCGAATTTCTTGACTTGTTAAAAACTTAGTATTCTTGGTATATATAGGCTTATTATGACGTGAAATATCCATTTATATGATTTCTATGCAGTTTGAAAGAAGTGAAGTAAACGCGATTTAATCTCACTAGGGGCTAGAAAATCGAATTTCTTGACTTGTTAAAAACTTAGTATTCTTGGTATATATAGGCTTATTATGACGTGAAATATCCATTTATATGATATTTAAGGAGTTTGAAAGAAGTGAAGTAAACGCGATTTTACACTCACTAGGGGCTAGAAAATCGAAATTCTTGACTTTTTGAAAACTTAGTATTCTTGGTATATATAGGCTTATTATGAGGTGATACATCCATGTATATGATTTTTAAGCAGTTTGAAAGAAGTAATTTATAAGCGATTTTACGCTCACTAGGGGCTAAAACATCGAATTTCTTGACTTGTTGAAAACTGAGTTTTCTTGGTATATAGATGCTTATTATGAGGTGATATATGATCATACATTTATATGATTTTTAAGCAGTTTGAAAGAAGTGAAGTAAACGGGATTTTACACTCACTAGGGGCTAGAAAATCGAATTTCTTGACTTTATAAAAACTCAGTATTCTTGGTATATATCGGCATATAATGACGTGAAACATCTATTTATATGATTTTTAAGCAGTTTGAAAGAAGTGAAGAAAACGTGATTTTACACTCACTAGGGTCTAGAAAATCGAATTTCTTGACTTGTTGAAAACTTAGTATTCTTGGTTAATATAGGCTTATTATGACGTGAAACATCCATTTATATGGTTTTTCGAAGTTTGTAAGAAGTGTGGAATGCGTGATTTTACGCTCACTAGGGGCTAGAAAATCGAATTTCTTGACTTATTGAAAACTCAGTATTCTTGTTATATAGAGGCTTATTATGACGTGATACATTCATTTATATGATTTTTAAATAGTTTGAAAGAAGTGAAGTAAACGCAATTTTACTCTCACAAGGGGCTAGAAAATTGAATTTCTTAATTTGTTGAAAACTTAGGATTCTTGGTATATATAGGCTTATTATGACGTGAAATATCCATTTATATGATATTTAAGGAGTTTGAAAGAAGTGAAGTAAACGCGATTTTACACTCACTAGGTGCTAGAAAATCGAAATTCTTGACTTTTTGAAAACTCAGTATTCTTGTTATATACAGGCTTATTATGAGGTGATACATCCATTTATATGATTTTTAAGCAGTTTGAAAGAAGTGAAGTAAACGCGATTTTACACTCACTGGGGTTAGAAAATCGAATTTCTTGACTTGTTGAAAACTGAATATTCTTGGTATATAGATGCTTATTATGAGGTGATACATACATTTATATGATTTTTAAGCAGTTTGAAAGAAGTGAAGCAAACGTGATTTTACACTCATTAGGGGCTAGAAAATCGAATTTCTGGACTTTATGAAAACTCAGTATTCTTGTATATATAGGCTTATAATGAAGTGGAACATCCATTTATATGATTTTTAAGCAGTTTGAAAGAACAGAAGTAAACGCGATTTTACACTCACTAGGGGCTAGAAAATCGAAATTCTTGACTTTTTGAAAACTCAGTATTCTTGGTATATAGAGGCTTTTTATGAGGTGATACATTCATTTATATGATTTTTATGCAGTTTGAAAGAAGTGAAGTAAACGCGATTCTACTGTCACTAGGGGCTAGAAAATTGAATTTCTTGACTTGTTGAAAACTCAATATTCTTGGTATATGTAGGCTTATAATGAAGTGAAACATCCATTTATATGATTTTTAAGCAGTTTGAAAGAAGTGAAGTAAACGCCATTTTACACTCACTAGGGGCTAGAAAATCGAAATTCTTGACTTTTTGAAAACTTAGTATTCTTGGTATATATAGGCTTATTATGAGGTGATACATCCATTTATATGATTTTTAAGCAAGTTTGAAAGAAGTGAAGTAAATGCGATTTTACACTTACTAGGGGCTAGAAAATCGAATTTCTTGACTTGTTAAAAACTTAGTATTCTTGGTATATATAGGCTTATTATGACGTGAAATATCCATTTATATGATTTTTATGCAGTTTGAAAGAAGTGAAGTAAACGCGATTTTACACTCACTAGGGGCTAGAAAATCGAAATTCTTGACTTTTTGAAAACTTAGTATTCTTGGTATATATAGGCTTATTATGAGGTGATACATCCACGTATATGATTTTTAAGCAGTTTGAAAGAAGTGCAGTAAACGCGATTTTACTCTCACTAGGGGCTAGAAAATCGAATTTCTTGACTTGTTGACAACTGAATATTCTTGGTATATAGAGGTTTATTATGTCTTGATACATCCATTTATATGATTTTTAAGCAGTTTAAAAGAAGTGATGTAAACGCGATTTTACACTCACTAGGGGCTAGAAAATCGAAATTCTTGACTTTTTGAAAACTTAGTATTCTTGGTATATAGAGGCTTATTATGAGGTGATACATCCATTTATATGATTTTTAAGCAGTTTGAAAGAAGTGAAGAAAATGCGATTTTACACTTACTAGGGGCTAGAAAATCGAATTTCTTGACTTGTTAAAAACTTAGTATTCTTGGTATATATAGGCTTATTATGACGTGAAATATCCATTTATATGATTTTTATGCAGTTTGAAAGAAGTGAAGTAAACGCGATTTAATCTCACTAGGGGCTAGAAAATCGAATTTCTTGACTTGTTAAAAACTTAGTATTCTTGGTATATATAGGCTTATTATGACGTGAAATATCCATTTATATGATATTTAAGGAGTTTGAAAGAAGTGAAGTAAACGCGATTTTACACTCACTAGGGGCTAGAAAATCCAAATTCTTGACTTTTTGAAAACTTAGTATTCTTGGTATATATAGGCTTATTATGAGGTGATACATCCATGTATATGATTTTTAAGCAGTTTGAAAGAAGTAATTTATAAGCGATTTTACGCTCACTAGGGGCTAAAACATCGAATTTCTTGACTTGTTGAAAACTGAGTTTTCTTGGTATATAGATGCTTATTATGAGGTGATATATGATCATACATTTATATGATTTTTAAGCAGTTTGAAAGAAGTGAAGTAAACGGGATTTTACGCTCACTAGGGGCTAGAAAATCGAATTTCTTGACTTTATGAAAACTCAGTATTCTTGGTATATATCGGCTTATAATGACGTGAAACATCTATTTATATAATTTTTAAGGAGTTTGAAAGAAGTGAAGTAAACGCGATTTTACACTCACTAGGGGCTAGAAAATCGATATTCTTGACTTGTTGAAAACTTAGTATTCTTGGTATATATAGGCTTATTATGACGTGAAACATCCATTTATATGGTTTTTCGAAGTTTGTAAGAAGTGTGGAAAGCGTGATTTTACGCTCACTAGGGGCTAGAAAATCGAATTTCTTGACTTATTGAAAACTCAGTATTCTTGGTATATAGAGGCTTATTATGACGTGATACATCCATTTATATGATTTTTAAACAGTTTGAAAGAAGTGAAGTAAACGCGATTTTACTCTCACTAGGGGCTAGAAAATTGAATTTCTTGACTTGTTGAAAACTCAGTATTCTTGTTATATAGAGGCTTATTATGAGGTGATACATCCATTTATATGATTTTTAAACAGTTTGAAAGAAGTGAAGTAAACGCAATTTTACTCTCACAAGGGGCTAGAAAATTGAATTTCTTAATTTGTTGAAAACTTAGGATCCTTGGTATATATAGGCTTATTATGAGGTGATACATCCATTTATATGATTTTTAAGCAGTTTGAAAGAAGTGAAGTAAACGGGATTTTACACTCACTAGGGGCTAGAAAATCGAATTTCTTGACTTTATAAAAACTCAGTATTCTTGGTATATATCGGCTTATAATGACGTGAAACATCTATTTATATGATTTTTAAGGAGTTTGAAAAAAGTGAAGTAAACGCGATTTTACGCTCACTAGGGGCTAGAAAATCGAATTTCTTGACTTATTGAAAACTCAGTATTCTTGTTATATAGAGGCTTATTATGACGTGATACATTCATTTATATGATTTTTAAACAGTTTGAAAGAAGTGAAGTAAACGCAATTTTACTCTCACAAGGGGCTAGAAAATTGAATTTCTTAATTTGTTGAAAACTTAGGATTCTTGGTATATATAGGCTTATTATGACTTGAAATATCCATTTATATGATATTTAAGGAGTTTGAAAGAAGTGAAGTAAACGCGATTTTACACTCACTAGGGGCTAGAAAATCGAAATTCTTGACTTTTTGAAAACTCAGTATTCTTGTTATATAGAGGCTTATTATGAGGTGATACATCCATTTATATGATTTTTAAGCAGTTTGAAAGAAGTGAAGTAAACGCGATTTTACACTCACTGGGGTTAGAAAATCGAATTTCTTGACTTGTTGAAAACTGAATATTCTTGGTATATAGATGCTTATTATGAGGTGATACATACATTTATATGATTTTTAAGCAGTTTGAAAGAAGTGAAGTAAACGTGATTTTACACTCACTAGGGTCTAGAAAATCGAATTTCTTGACTTGTTGAAAACTTAGTATTCTTGGTATATATAGGCTTATTATGACGTGGAACATCCATTTATATGGTTTTTCGAAGTTTGTAAGAAGTGTGGAATGCGTGATTTTACGCTCACTAGGGGCTAGAAAATCGAATTTCTTGACTTATTGAAAACTCAGTATTCTTGTTATATAGAGGCTTATTATGACGTGATACATTCATTTATATGATTTTTAAACAGTTTGAAAGAAGTGAAGTAAACGCAATTTTACTCTCACAAGGGGCTAGAAAATTGAATTTCTTAATTTGTTGAAAACTTAGGATTCTTGGTATATATAGGCTTATTATGACGTGAAATATCCATTTATATGATATTTAAGGAGTTTGAAAGAAGTGAAGTAAACGCGATTTTACACTCACTAGGGGCTAGAAAATCGAAATTCTTGACTTTTTGAAAACTCAGTATTCTTGTTATATAGAGGCTTATTATGAGGTGATACATCCATTTATATGATTTTTAAGCAGTTTGAAAGAAGTGAAGTAAACGCGATTTTACGCTCACTGGGGTTAGAAAATCGAATTTCTTGACTTGTTGAAAACTGAATATTCTTGGTATATATAGGCTTATTATGAGGTGATACATACATTTATATGATTTTTAAGCAGTTTGAAAGAAGTGAAGCAAACGTGATTTTACACTCATTAGGGGCTAGAAAATCGAATTTCTGGTCTTTATGAAAACTCAGTATTCTTGTATATATAGGCTTATAATGAAGTGGAACATCCATTTATATGATTTTTAAGCAGTTTGAAAGAACAGAAGTAAACGCGATTTTACACTCACTAGGGGCTAGAAAATCGAAATTCTTGACTTTTTGAAAACTCAGTATTCTTGGTATATAGAGGCTTTTTATGAGGTGATACATTCATTTATATGATTTTTATGCAGTTTGAAAGAAGTGAAGTAAACGCGATTCTACTGTCACTAGGGGCTAGAAAATTGAATTTCTTGACTTGTTGAAAACTCAATATTCTTGGTATATGTAGGCTTATAATGAAGTGAAACATCCATTTATATGATTTTTAAGCAGTTTGAAAGAAGTGAAGTAAACGCCATTTTACACTCACTAGGGGCTAGAAAATCGAAATTCTTGACTTTTTGAAAACTTAGTATTCTTGGTATATAGAGGCTTAATATGAGGTGATACATCCATTTATATGATTTTTAAGCAGTTTGAAAGAAGTGAAGTAAATGCGATCTTACACTTACTAGGGGCTAGAAAATCGAATTTCTTGACTTGTTAAAAACTTAGTATTCTTGGTATATATAGGCTTATTATGACGTGAAATATCCATTTATATGATTTTCATGCAGTTTGAAAGAAGTGAAGTAAACGCGATTTTACACTCACTAGGGGCTAGAAAATCGAAATTCTTGACTTTTTAAAAACTTAGTATTCTTGGTATATATAGGCTTATTATGAGGTGATACATCCACGTATATGATTTTTAAGCAGTTTGAAAGAAGTGCAGTAAACGCGATTTTACTCTCACTAGGGGCTAGAAAATCGAATTTCTTGACTTGTTGACAACTGAATATTCTTGGTATATAGAGGTTTATTATGTCTTGATACATCCATTTATATGATTTTTAAGCAGTTTAAAAGAAGTGATGTAAACGCGATTTTACACTCACTAGGGGCTAGAAAATCGAAATTCTTGACTTTTTGAAAACTTAGTATTCTTGGTATATAGAGGCTTATTATGAGGTGATACATCCATTTATATGATTTTTAAGCAGTTTGAAAGAAGTGAAGAAAATGCGATTTTACACTTACTAGGGGCTAGAAAATCGAATTTCTTGACTTGTTAAAAACTTAGTATTCTTGGTATATATAGGCTTATTATGACGTGAAATATCCATTTATATGATTTTTATGCAGTTTGAAAGAAGTGAAGTAAACGCGATTTTACACTCACTAGGGGCTAGAAAATCCAAATTCTTGACTTTTTGAAAACTTAGTATTCTTGGTATATATAGGCTTATTATGAGGTGATACATCCATGTATATGATTTTTAAGCAGTTTGAAAGAAGTAATTTATAAGCGATTTTACGCTCACTAGGGGCTAAAACATCGAATTTCTTGACTTGTTGAAAACTGAGTTTTCTTGGTATATAGATGCTTATTATGAGGTGATATATGATCATACATTTATATGATTTTTAAGCAGTTTGAAAGAAGTGAAGTAAACGGGATTTTACACTCACTAGGGGCTAGAAAATCGAATTTCTTGACTTTATGAAAACTCAGTATTCTTGGTATATATCGGCTTATAATGACGTGAAACATCTATTTATATAATTTTTAAGGAGTTTGAAAGAAGTGAAGTAAACGCGATTTTACACTCACTAGGGGCTAGAAAATCGATATTCTTGACTTTTTGAGAACTCAGTATTCTTGTTATATAGAGGCTTTTTATGACGTGATACATCCCTTTATATGACTTTTAAGCAGTTTGAAAGAAGTGAAGTAAACGTGATTTTACACTCACTAGGGTCTAGAAAATCGAATTTCTTGACTTGTTGAAAACTTAGTATTCTTGGTATATATAGGCTTATTATGACGTGAAACATCCATTTATATGGTTTTTCGAAGTTTGTAAGAAGTGTGGAAAGCGTGATTTTACGCTCACTAGGGGCTAGAAAATCGAATTTCTTGACTTATTGAAAACTCAGTATTCTTGGTATATAGAGGCTTATTATGACGTGATACATCCATTTATATGATTTTTAAACAGTTTGAAAGAAGTGAAGTAAACGCGATTTTACTCTCACTAGGGGCTAGAAAATTGAATTTCTTGACTTGTTGAAAACTCAGTATTCTTGTTATATAGAGGCTTATTATGAGGTGATACATCCATTTATATGATTTTTAAACAGTTTGAAAGAAGTGAAGTAAACGCAATTTTACTCTCACAAGGGGCTAGAAAATTGAATTTCTTAATTTGTTGAAAACTTAGGATCCTTGGTATATATAGGCTTATTATGAGGTGATACATCCATTTATATGATTTTTAAGCAGTTTGAGAGAAGTGAAGTAAACGCGATTTTACACTCACTAGGGGATAGAAAATCGAAATTCTTGACTTTTTAAAAACTTAGTATTCTTGGTATATAGATGCTTATTATGAGGTGATACATCCATTTATATGATTTTTAAGCAGTTTGAAAGAAGTGAAGTAAATGCGATTTTACACTTACTAGGGGCTAGAAAATCGAATTTCTTGACTTGTTAAAAACTTAGTATTCTTGGTATATATAGGCTTATTATGACGTGAAATATCCATTTATATGATTTTTATGCAGTTTGAAAGAAGTGAAGTAAACGCGATTTAATCTCACTAGGGGCTAGAAAATCGATATTCTTGACTTTTTGAGAACTCAGTATTCTTGTTATATAGAGGCTTTTTATGAGGTGATACATCCATTTATATGGTTTTTCGAAGTTTGTAAGAAGTGTGGAAAGCGTGATTTTACGCTCACTAGGGGCTAGAAAATCGAATTTCTTGACTTATTGAAAACTCAGTATTCTTGTTATATAGAGGCTTATTATGACGTGATACATTCATTTATATGATTTTTAAACAGTTTGAAAGAAGTGAAGTAAACGCAATTTTACTCTCACAAGGGGCTAGAAAATTGAATTTCTTAATTTGTTGAAAACTTAGGATTCTTGGTATATATAGGCTTATTATGACTTGAAATATCCATTTATATGATATTTAAGGAGTTTGAAAGAAGTGAAGTAAACGCGATTTTACACTCACTAGGGGCTAGAAAATCGAAATTCTTGACTTTTTGAAAACTCAGTATTCTTGTTATATAGAGGCTTATTATGAGGTGATACATCCATTTATATGATTTTTAAGCAGTTTGAAAGAAGTGAAGTAAACGCGATTTTACACTCACTGGGGTTAGAAAATCGAATTTCTTGACTTGTTGAAAACTGAATATTCTTGGTATATAGATGCTTATTATGAGGTGATACATACATTTATATGATTTTTAAGCAGTTTGAAAGAAGTGAAGTAAACGTGATTTTACACTCACTAGGGTCTAGAAAATCGAATTTCTTGACTTGTTGAAAACTTAGTATTCTTGGTATATATAGGCTTATTATGACGTGGAACATCCATTTATATGGTTTTTCGAAGTTTGTAAGAAGTGTGGAATGCGTGATTTTACGCTCACTAGGGGCTAGAAAATCGAATTTCTTGACTTATTGAAAACTCAGTATTCTTGTTATATAGAGGCTTATTATGACGTGATACATTCATTTATATGATTTTTAAACAGTTTGAAAGAAGTGAAGTAAACGCAATTTTACTCTCACAAGGGGCTAGAAAATTGAATTTCTTAATTTGTTGAAAACTTAGGATTCTTGGTATATATAGGCTTATTATGACGTGAAATATCCATTTATATGATATTTAAGGAGTTTGAAAGAAGTGAAGTAAACGCGATTTTACACTCACTAGGGGCTAGAAAATCGAAATTCTTGACTTTTTGAAAACTCAGTATTCTTGTTATATAGAGGCTTATTATGAGGTGATACATCCATTTATATGATTTTTAAGCAGTTTGAAAGAAGTGAAGTAAACGCGATTTTACGCTCACTGGGGTTAGAAAATCGAATTTCTTGACTTGTTGAAAACTGAATATTCTTGGTATATATAGGCTTATTATGAGGTGATACATACATTTATATGATTTTTAAGCAGTTTGAAAGAAGTGAAGCAAACGTGATTTTACACTCATTAGGGGCTAGAAAATCGAATTTCTGGTCTTTATGAAAACTCAGTATTCTTGTATATATAGGCTTATAATGAAGTGGAACATCCATTTATATGATTTTTAAGCAGTTTGAAAGAACAGAAGTAAACGCGATTTTACACTCACTAGGGGCTAGAAAATCGAAATTCTTGACTTTTTGAAAACTCAGTATTCTTGGTATATAGAGGCTTTTTATGAGGTGATACATTCATTTATATGATTTTTATGCAGTTTGAAAGAAGTGAAGTAAACGCGATTCTACTGTCACTAGGGGCTAGAAAATTGAATTTCTTGACTTGTTGAAAACTCAATATTCTTGGTATATGTAGGCTTATAATGAAGTGAAACATCCATTTATATGATTTTTAAGCAGTTTGAAAGAAGTGAAGTAAACGCCATTTTACACTCACTAGGGGCTAGAAAATCGAAATTCTTGACTTTTTGAAAACTTAGTATTCTTGGTATATAGAGGCTTAATATGAGGTGATACATCCATTTATATGATTTTTAAGCAGTTTGAAAGAAGTGAAGTAAATGCGATCTTACACTTACTAGGGGCTAGAAAATCGAATTTCTTGACTTGTTAAAAACTTAGTATTCTTGGTATATATAGGCTTATTATGACGTGAAATATCCATTTATATGATTTTCATGCAGTTTGAAAGAAGTGAAGTAAACGCGATTTTACACTCACTAGGGGCTAGAAAATCGAAATTCTTGACTTTTTAAAAACTTAGTATTCTTGGTATATATAGGCTTATTATGAGGTGATACATCCACGTATATGATTTTTAAGCAGTTTGAAAGAAGTGCAGTAAACGCGATTTTACTCTCACTAGGGGCTAGAAAATCGAATTTCTTGACTTGTTGACAACTGAATATTCTTGGTATATAGAGGTTTATTATGTCTTGATACATCCATTTATATGATTTTTAAGCAGTTTAAAAGAAGTGATGTAAACGCGATTTTACACTCACTAGGGGCTAGAAAATCGAAATTCTTGACTTTTTGAAAACTTAGTATTCTTGGTATATAGAGGCTTATTATGAGGTGATACATCCATTTATATGATTTTTAAGCAGTTTGAAAGAAGTGAAGAAAATGCGATTTTACACTTACTAGGGGCTAGAAAATCGAATTTCTTGACTTGTTAAAAACTTAGTATTCTTGGTATATATAGGCTTATTATGACGTGAAATATCCATTTATATGATTTTTATGCAGTTTGAAAGAAGTGAAGTAAACGCGATTTTACACTCACTAGGGGCTAGAAAATCCAAATTCTTGACTTTTTGAAAACTTAGTATTCTTGGTATATATAGGCTTATTATGAGGTGATACATCCATGTATATGATTTTTAAGCAGTTTGAAAGAAGTAATTTATAAGCGATTTTACGCTCACTAGGGGCTAAAACATCGAATTTCTTGACTTGTTGAAAACTGAGTTTTCTTGGTATATAGATGCTTATTATGAGGTGATATATGATCATACATTTATATGATTTTTAAGCAGTTTGAAAGAAGTGAAGTAAACGGGATTTTACACTCACTAGGGGCTAGAAAATCGAATTTCTTGACTTTATGAAAACTCAGTATTCTTGGTATATATCGGCTTATAATGACGTGAAACATCTATTTATATAATTTTTAAGGAGTTTGAAAGAAGTGAAGTAAACGCGATTTTACACTCACTAGGGGCTAGAAAATCGATATTCTTGACTTTTTGAGAACTCAGTATTCTTGTTATATAGAGGCTTTTTATGACGTGATACATCCCTTTATATGACTTTTAAGCAGTTTGAAAGAAGTGAAGTAAACGTGATTTTACACTCACTAGGGTCTAGAAAATCGAATTTCTTGACTTGTTGAAAACTTAGTATTCTTGGTATATATAGGCTTATTATGACGTGAAACATCCATTTATATGGTTTTTCGAAGTTTGTAAGAAGTGTGGAAAGCGTGATTTTACGCTCACTAGGGGCTAGAAAATCGAATTTCTTGACTTATTGAAAACTCAGTATTCTTGGTATATAGAGGCTTATTATGACGTGATACATCCATTTATATGATTTTTAAACAGTTTGAAAGAAGTGAAGTAAACGCGATTTTACTCTCACTAGGGGCTAGAAAATTGAATTTCTTGACTTGTTGAAAACTCAGTATTCTTGTTATATAGAGGCTTATTATGAGGTGATACATCCATTTATATGATTTTTAAACAGTTTGAAAGAAGTGAAGTAAACGCAATTTTACTCTCACAAGGGGCTAGAAAATTGAATTTCTTAATTTGTTGAAAACTTAGGATCCTTGGTATATATAGGCTTATTATGAGGTGATACATCCATTTATATGATTTTTAAGCAGTTTGAGAGAAGTGAAGTAAACGCGATTTTACACTCACTAGGGGATAGAAAATCGAAATTCTTGACTTTTTAAAAACTTAGTATTCTTGGTATATAGATGCTTATTATGAGGTGATACATCCATTTATATGATTTTTAAGCAGTTTGAAAGAAGTGAAGTAAATGCGATTTTACACTTACTAGGGGCTAGAAAATCGAATTTCTTGACTTGTTAAAAACTTAGTATTCTTGGTATATATAGGCTTATTATGACGTGAAATATCCATTTATATGATTTTTATGCAGTTTGAAAGAAGTGAAGTAAACGCGATTTAATCTCACTAGGGGCTAGAAAATCGAATTTCTTGACTTGTTAAAAACTTAGTATTCTTGGTATATATAGGCTTATTATGACGTGAAATATCCATTTATATGATATTTAAGGAGTTTGAAAGAAGTGAAGTAAACGCGATTTTACACTCACTAGGGGCTAGAAAATCGAAATTCTTGACTTTTTGAAAACTTAGTATTCTTGGTATATATAGGCTTATTATGAGGTGATACATCCATGTATATGATTTTTAAGCAGTTTGAAAGAAGTAATTTATAAGCGATTTTACGCTCACTAGGGGCTAAAACATCGAATTTCTTGACTTGTTGAAAACTGAGTTTTCTTGGTATATAGATGCTTATTATGAGGTGATATATGATCATACATTTATATGATTTTTAAGCAGTTTGAAAGAAGTGAAGTAAACGGGATTTTACACTCACTAGGGGCTAGAAAATCGAATTTCTTGACTTTATAAAAACTCAATATTCTTGGTATATATCGGCTTATAATGACGTGAAACATCTATTTATATGATTTTTAAGGAGTTTGAAAAAAGTGAAGTAAACGCGATTTTACACTCACTAGGGGCTAGAAAATCGATATTCTTGACTTTTTGAGAACTCAGTATTCTTGTTATATAGAGGCTTTTTATGAGGTGATACATCCCTTTATTTGATTTTTAAGCAGTTTGAAAGAAGTGAAGTAAACGTGATTTTACACTCACTAGGGTCTAGAAAATCGAATTTCTTGACTTGTTGAAAACTTAGTATTCTTGGTATATATAGGCTTATTATGACGTGAAACATCCATTTATATGGTTTTTCGAAGTTTGTAAGAAGTGTGGAAAGCGTGATTTTACGCTCACTAGGGGCTAGAAAATCGAATTTCTTGACTTATTAAAAACTCAGTATTCTTGTTATATAGAGGCTTATTATGACGTGATACATTCATTTATATGATTTTTAAACAGTTTGAAAGAAGTGAAGTAAACGCAATTTTACTCTCACAAGGGGCTAAAAAATTGAATTTCTTAATTTGTTGAAAACTTAGGATTCTTGGTATATATAGGCTTATTATGACGTGAAATATCCATTTATATGATATTTAAGGAGTTTGAAAGAAGTGAAGTAAACGCGATTTTACACTCACTAGGGGCTAGAAAATCGAAATTCTTGACTTTTTGAAAACTCAGTATTCTTGTTATATAGAGGCTTATTATGAGGTGATACATCCATTTATATGATTTTTAAGCAGTTTGAAAGAAGTGAAGTAAACGCGATTTTACACTCACTGGGGTTTGAAAATCGAATTTCTTGACTTGTTGAAAACTGAATATTCTTGGTATATAGATGCTTATTATGAGGTGATACATACATTTATATGATTTTTAAGCAGTTTGAAAGAAGTGAAGCAAACGTGATTTTACACTCATTAGGGGCTAGAAAATCGAATTTATGGACTTTATGAAAACTCAGTATTCTTGTATATATAGGCTTATAATGAAGTGGAACATCCATTTATATGATTTTTAAGCAGTTTGAAAGAACAGAAGTAAACGCGATTTTACACTCACTAGGGGCTAGAAAATCGAAATTCTTGACTTTTTGAAAACTCAGTATTCTTGGTATATAGAGGCTTTTTATGAGGTGATACATTCATTTATATGATTTTTATGCAGTTTGAAAGAAGTGAAGTAAACGCGATTCTACTGTCACTAGGGGCTAGAAAATTGAATTTCTTGACTTGTTGAAAACTCAATATTCTTGGTATATGTAGGCTTAAAATGAAGTGAAACATCCATTTATATGATTTTTAAGCAGTTTGAAAGAAGTGAAGTAAACGCCATTTTACACTCACTAGGGGCTAGAAAATCGAAATTCTTGACTTTTTGAAAACTTAGTATTCTTGGTATATATAGGCTTATTATGAGGTGATACATCCATTTATATGATTTTTAAGCAGTTTGAAAGAAGTGAAGTAAATGCGATTTTACACTTACTAGGTGCTAGAAAATCGAATTTCTTGACTTGTTAAAAACTTAGTATTTTTGGTATATATAGGCTTTTTATGACGTGAAATATCCATTTATATGATTTTTATGCAGTTTGAAAGAAGTGAAGTAAACGCGATTTTACACTCACTAGGGGCTAGAAAATCGAAATTCTTGACTTTTTGAAAACTTAGTATTCTTGGTATATATAGGCTTATTATGAGGTGATACATCCACGTATATGATTTTTAAGCAGTTTGAAAGAAGTGCAGTAAACGCGATTTTACTCTCACTAGGGGCTAGAAAATCGAATTTCTTGACTTGTTGACAACTGAATATTCTTGGTATATAGAGGTTTATTATGTCTTGATACATCCATTTATATGATTTTTAAGCAGTTTAAAAGAAGTGATGTAAACGCGATTTTACACTCACTAGGGGCTAGAAAATCGAAATTCTTGACTTTTTGAAAACTTAGTATTTTTGGTATATAGAGGCTTATTATGAGGTGATACATCCATTTATATGATTTTTAAGCAGTTTGAAAGAAGTGAAGTAAATGCGATTTTACACTTACTAGGGGCTAGAAAATCGAATTTCTTGACTTGTTAAAAACTTAGTATTCTTGGTATATATAGGCTTATTATGACGTGAAATATCCATTTATATGATCTTTATGCAGTTTGAAAGAAGTGAAGTAAACGCGATTTAATCTCACTAGGGGCTAGAAAATCGAATTTCTTGACTTGTTAAAAACTTAGTATTCTTGGTATATATAGGCTTATTATGACGTGAAATATCCATTTATATGATATTTAAGGAGTTTGAAAGAAGTGAAGTAAACGCGATTTTACACTCACTAGGGGCTAGAAAATCGAAATTCTTGACTTTTTGAAAACTTAGTATTCTTGGTATATATAGGCTTATTATGAGGTGATACATCCACGTATATGATTTTTAAGCAGTTTGAAAGAAGTGCAGTAAACGCGATTTTACTCTCACTAGGGGCTAGAAAATCAAATTTCTTGACTTGTTGACAACTGAATATTCTTGGTATATAGAGGTTTATTATGTCTTGATACATCCATTTATATGATTTTTAAGCAGTTTAAAAGAAGTGATGTAAACGCGATTTTACACTCACTAGGGGCTAGAAAATCGAAATTCTTGACTTTTTGAAAACTTAGTATTCTTGGTATATAGAGGCTTATTATGAGGTGATACATACATTTATATGATTTTTAAGCAGTTTGAAAGAAGTGAAGTAAATGCGATTTTACACTTACTAGGGGCTAGAAAATCGAATTTCTTGACTTGTTAAAAACTTAGTATTCTTGGTATATATAGGCTTATTATGACGTGAAATATCCATTTATATGATTTTTATGTAGTTTGAAAGAAGTGAAGTAAACGCGATTTAATCTCTCTAGGGGCTAGAAAATCGAATTTCTTGACTTGTTAAAAACTTAGTATTCTTGGTATATATAGGCTTATTATGACGTGAAATATCCATTTATATGATATTTAAGGAGTTTGAAAGAAGTGAAGTAAACGCGATTTTACACTCACTAGGGGCTAGAAAATCCAAATTCTTGACTTTTTGAAAACTTAGTATTCTTGGTATATATAGGCTTATTATGAGGTGATACATCCATGTATATGATTTTTAAGCAGTTTGAAAGAAGTAATTTATAAGCGATTTTACGCTCCCTAGGGGCTAAAACATCGAATTTCTTGACTTGTTGAAAACTGAGTTTTCTTGGTATATAGATGCTTATTATGAGGTGATATATGATCATACATTTATATGATTTTTAAGCAGTTTGAAAGAAGTGAAGTAAACGGGATTTTACACTCACTAGGGGCTAGAAAATCGAATTTCTTGACTTTATGAAAACTCAGTATTCTTGGTATATATCGGCTTATAATGACGTGAAACATCTATTTATATGATTTTTAAGGAGTTTGAAAGAAGTGAAGTAAACGCGATTTTACACTCACTAGGGGCTAAAAAATTGAATTTCTTGACTTGTTGAAAACTTAGTATTCTTGGTATATAGAGGCTTATTATGAGGTGATACATCCATTTATATGATTTTTAAGCAGTTTGAAAGAAGTGAAGTAAATGCGATTTTACACTTACTAGGGGCTAGAAAATCGAATTTCTTGACTTGTTAAAAACTTAGTATTCTTGGTATATATAGGCTTATTATGACGTGAAATATCCATTTATATGATTTTTATGCAGTTTGAAAGAAGTGAAGTAAACGCGATTTTACACCCACTAGGGGCTAGAAAATCGAAATTCTTGACTTTTTGAAAACTTAGTATTCTTGGTATATATAGGCTTATTATGAGGTGATACATCCACGTATATGATTTTTAAGCAGTTTGAAAGAAGTGCAGTAAACGCGATTTTACTCTCACTAGGGGCTAGAAAATCGAATTTCTTGACTTGTTGACAACTGAATATTCTTGGTATATAGAGGTTTATTATGTCTTGATACATCCATTTGTATGATTTTTAAGTAGTTTAAAAGAAGTGATGTAAACGCGATTTTACACTCACTAGGGGCTAGAAAATCGAAATTCTTGACTTTTTGAAAACTTAGTATTCTTGGTATATAGAGGCTTATTATGAGGTGATACATCCATTTATATGATTTCTAAGCAGTTTGAAAGCAGTGAAGTAAATGCGATTTTACACTTACTAGGGGCTAGAAAATCGAATTTCTTGACTTGTTAAAAACTTAGTATTCTTGGTATATATAGGCTTATTATGACGTGAAATATCCATTTATATGATTTTTATGCAGTTTGAAAGAAGTGAAGTAAACGCGATTTAATCTCTCTAGGGGCTAGAAAATCGAATTTCTTGACTTGTTAAAAACTTAGTATTCTTGGTATATATAGGCTTATTATGACGTGAAATATCCATTTATATGATATTTAAGGAGTTTGAAAGAAGTGAAGTAAACGCGATTTTACACTCACTAGGGGCTAGAAAATCCAAATTCTTGACTTTTTGAAAACTTAGTATTCTTGGTATATATAGGCTTATTATGAGGTGATACATCCATGTATATGATTTTTAAGCAGTTTGAAAGAAGTAATTTATAAGCGATTTTACGCTCACTAGGGGCTAAAACATCGAATTTCTTGACTTGTTGAAAACTGAGTTTTCTTGGTATATAGATGCTTATTATGAGGTGATATATGATCATACATTTATATGATTTTTAAGCAGTTTGAAAGAAGTGAAGTAAACGGGATTTTACACTCACTAGGGGCTAGAAAATCGAATTTCTTGACTTTATGAAAACTCAGTATTCTTGGTATATATCGGCTTATAATGACGTGAAACATCTATTTATATGATTTTTAAGGAGTTTGAAAGAAGTGAAGTAAACGCGATTTTACACTCACTAGGGGCTAGAAAATCGATATTCTTGACTTTTTGAGAACTCAGTATTCTTGTTATATAGAGGCTTTTTATGAGGTGATACATCCCTTTATATGATTTTTAAGCAGTTTGAAAGAAGTGAAATAAACGTGATTTTACACTCACTAGGGTCTAGAAAATCGAATTTCTTGACTTGTTGAAAACTTAGTATTCTTGGTATATATAGGCTTATTATGACGTGAAACATCCATTTATATGGTTTTTCGAAGTTTGTAAGAAGTGTGGAAAGCGTGATTTTACGCTCACTAGGGGCTAGAAAATCGCATTTCTTGACTTATTGAAAACTCAGTATTCTTGGTATATAGAGGCTTATTATGACGTGATACATCCATTTATATGATTTTTAAACAGTTTGAAAGAAGTGAAGTAAACGCGATTTTACTCTCACTAGGGGCTAGAAAATTGAATTTCTTGACTTGTTGAAAACTCAGTATTCTTGTTATATAGAGGCTTATTATGAGGTGATACATCCATTTATATGATTTTTAAGCAGTTTAAAAGAAGTGATGTAAACGCGATTTTACACTCACTAGGGGCTAGAAAATCGAAATTCTTGACTTTTTGAAAACTTAGTATTTTTGGTATATAGAGGCTTATTATGAGGTGATACATCCATTTATATGATTTTTAAGCAGTTTGAAAGAAGTGAAGTAAATGCGATTTTACACTTACTAGGGGCTAGAAAATCGAATTTCTTGACTTGTTAAAAACTTAGTATTCTTGGTATATATAGGCTTATTATGACGTGAAATATCCATTTATATGATTTTTATGCAGTTTGAAAGAAGTGAAGTAAACGCGATTTAATCTCACTAGGTGCTAGAAAATCGAATTTCTTGACTTGTTAAAAACTTAGTATTCTTGGTATATATAGGCTTATTATGACGTGAAATATCCATTTATATGATATATAAGGAGTTTGAAAGAAGTGAAGTAAACGCGATTTTACACTCACTAGGGGCTAGAAAATCGAAATTCTTGACTTTTTGAAAACTTAGTATTCTTGGTATATATAGGCTTATTATGAGGTGATACATCCACGTATATGATTTTTAAGCAGTTTGAAAGAAGTGCAGTAAACGCGATTTTACTCTCACTAGGGGCTAGAAAATCGAATTTCTTGACTTGTTGACAACTGAATATTCTTGGTATATAGAGGTTTATTATGTCTTGATACATCCATTTATATGATTTTTAAGCAGTTTAAAAGAAGTGATGTAAACGCGATTTTACACTCACTAGGGGCTAGAAAATCGAAATTCTTGACTTTTTGAAAACTTAGTATTCTTGGTATATAGAGGCTTATTATGAGGTGATACATACATTTATATGATTTTTAAGCAGTTTGAAAGAAGTGAAGAAAATGCGATTTTACACTTACTAGGGGCTAGAAAATCGAATTTCTTGACTTGTTAAAAACTTAGTATTCTTGGTATATATAGGCTTATTATGACGTGAAATATCCATTTATATGATTTTTATGCAGTTTGAAAGAAGTGAAGTAAACGCGATTTAATCTCACTAGGGGCTAGAAAATCGAATTTCTTGACTTGTTAAAAACTTAGTATTCTTGGTATATATAGGCTTATTATGACGTGAAATATCCATTTATATGATATTTAAGGAGTTTGAAAGAAGTGAAGTAAACGCGATTTTACACTCACTAGGGGCTAGAAAATCCAAATTCTTGACTTTTTGAAAACTTAGTATTCTTGGTATATATAGGCTTATTATGAGGTGATACATCCATGTATATGATTTTTAAGCAGTTTGAAAGAAGTAATTTATAAGCGATTTTACGCTCACTAGGGGCTAAAACATCGAATTTCTTGACTTGTTGAAAACTGAGTTTTCTTGGTATATAGATGCTTATTATGAGGTGATATATGATCATACATTTATATGATTTTTAAGCAGTTTGAAAGAAGTGAAGTAAACGGGATTTTACACTCACTAGGGGCTAGAAAATCGAATTTCTTGACTTTATGAAAACTCAGTATTCTTGGTATATATCGGCTTATAATGACGTGAAACATCTATTTATATGATTTTTAAGGAGTTTGAAAGAAGTGAAGTAAACGCGATTTTACACTCACTAGGGGCTAAAAAATTGAATTTCTTGACTTGTTGAAAACTTAGTATTCTTGGTATATAGAGGCTTATTATGAGGTGATACATCCATTTATATGATTTTTAAGCAGTTTGAAAGAAGTGAAGTAAATGCGATTTTACACTTACTAGGGGCTAGAAAATCGAATTTCTTGACTTGTTAAAAACTTAGTATTCTTGGTATATATAGGCTTATTATGACGTGAAATATCCATTTATATGATTTTTATGCAGTTTGAAAGAAGTGAAGTAAACGCGATTTTACACCCACTAGGGGCTAGAAAATCGAAATTCTTGACTTTTTGAAAACTTAGTATTCTTGGTATATATAGGCTTATTATGAGGTGATACATCCACGTATATGATTTTTAAGCAGTTTGAAAGAAGTGCAGTAAACGCGATTTTACTCTCACTAGGGGCTAGAAAATCGAATTTCTTGACTTGTTGACAACTGAATATTCTTGGTATATAGAGGTTTATTATGTCTTGATACATCCATTTGTATGATTTTTAAGTAGTTTAAAAGAAGTGATGTAAACGCGATTTTACACTCACAAGGGGCTAGAAAATCGAAATTCTTGACTTTTTGAAAACTTAGTATTCTTGGTATATAGAGGCTTATTATGAGGTGATACATCCATTTATATGATTTCTAAGCAGTTAGAAAGCAGTGAAGTAAATGCGATTTTACACTTACTAGGGGCTAGAAAATCGAATTTCTTGACTTGTTAAAAACTTAGTATTCTTGGTATATATAGGCTTATTATGACGTGAAATATCCATTTATATGATTTTTATGCAGTTTGAAAGAAGTGAAGTAAACGCGATTTAATCTCTCTAGGGGCTAGAAAATCGAATTTCTTGACTTGTTAAAAACTTAGTATTCTTGGTATATATAGGCTTATTATGACGTGAAATATCCATTTATATGATATTTAAGGAGTTTGAAAGAAGTGAAGTAAACGCGATTTTACACTCACTAGGGGCTAGAAAATCCAAATTCTTGACTTTTTGAAAACTTAGTATTCTTGGTATATATAGGCTTATTATGAGGTGATACATCCATGTATATGATTTTTAAGCAGTTTGAAAGAAGTAATTTATAAGCGATTTTACGCTCACTAGGGGCTAAAACATCGAATTTCTTGACTTGTTGAAAACTGAGTTTTCTTGGTATATAGATGCTTATTATGAGGTGATATATGATCATACATTTATATGATTTTTAAGCAGTTTGAAAGAAGTGAAGTAAACGGGATTTTACACTCACTAGGGGCTAGAAAATCGAATTTCTTGACTTTATGAAAACTCAGTATTCTTGGTATATATCGGCTTATAATGACGTGAAACATCTATTTATATGATTTTTAAGGAGTTTGAAAGAAGTGAAGTAAACGCGATTTTACACTCACTAGGGGCTAGAAAATCGATATTCTTGACTTTTTGAGAACTCAGTATTCTTGTTATATAGAGGCTTTTTATGAGGTGATACATCCCTTTATATGATTTTTAAGCAGTTTGAAAGAAGTGAAATAAACGTGATTTTACACTCACTAGGGTCTAGAAAATCGAATTTCTTGACTTGTTGAAAACTTAGTATTCTTGGTATATATAGGCTTATTATGACGTGAAACATCCATTTATATGGTTTTTCGAAGTTTGTAAGAAGTGTGGAAAGCGTGATTTTACGCTCACTAGGGGCTAGAAAATCGCATTTCTTGACTTATTGAAAACTCAGTATTCTTGGTATATAGAGGCTTATTATGACGTGATACATCCATTTATATGATTTTTAAACAGTTTGAAAGAAGTGAAGTAAACGCGATTTTACTCTCACTAGGGGCTAGAAAATTGAATTTCTTGACTTGTTGAAAACTCAGTATTCTTGTTATATAGAGGCTTATTATGAGGTGATACATCCATTTATATGATTTTTAAGCAGTTTAAAAGAAGTGATGTAAACGCGATTTTACACTCACTAGGGGCTAGAAAATCGAAATTCTTGACTTTTTGAAAACTTAGTATTTTTGGTATATAGAGGCTTATTATGAGGTGATACATCCATTTATATGATTTTTAAGCAGTTTGAAAGAAGTGAAGTAAATGCGATTTTACACTTACTAGGGGCTAGAAAATCGAATTTCTTGACTTGTTAAAAACTTAGTATTCTTGGTATATATAGGCTTATTATGACGTGAAATATCCATTTATATGATTTTTATGCAGTTTGAAAGAAGTGAAGTAAACGCGATTTAATCTCACTAGGTGCTAGAAAATCGAATTTCTTGACTTGTTAAAAACTTAGTATTCTTGGTATATATAGGCTTATTATGACGTGAAATATCCATTTATATGATATTTAAGGAGTTTGAAAGAAGTGAAGTAAACGCGATTTTACACTCACTAGGGGCTAGAAAATCGAAATTCTTGACTTTTTGAAAACTTAGTATTCTTGGTATATATAGGCTTATTATGAGGTGATACATCCACGTATATGATTTTTAAGCAGTTTGAAAGAAGTGCAGTAAACGCGATTTTACTCTCACTAGGGGCTAGAAAATCGAATTTCTTGACTTGTTGACAACTGAATATTCTTGGTATATAGAGGTTTATTATGTCTTGATACATCCATTTATATGATTTTTAAGCAGTTTAAAAGAAGTGATGTAAACGCGATTTTACACTCACTAGGGGCTAGAAAATCGAAATTCTTGACTTTTTGAAAACTTAGTATTCTTGGTATATAGAGGCTTATTATGAGGTGATACATACATTTATATGATTTTTAAGCAGTTTGAAAGAAGTGAAGAAAATGCGATTTTACACTTACTAGGGGCTAGAAAATCGAATTTCTTGACTTGTTAAAAACTTAGTATTCTTGGTATATATAGGCTTATTATGACGTGAAATATCCATTTATATGATTTTTATGCAGTTTGAAAGAAGTGAAGTAAACGCGATTTAATCTCACTAGGGGCTAGAAAATCGAATTTCTTGACTTGTTAAAAACTTAGTATTCTTGGTATATATAGGCTTATTATGACGTGAAATATCCATTTATATGATATTTAAGGAGTTTGAAAGAAGTGAAGTAAACGCGATTTTACACTCACTAGGGGCTAGAAAATCCAAATTCTTGACTTTTTGAAAACTTAGTATTCTTGGTATATATAGGCTTATTATGAGGTGATACATCCATGTATATGATTTTTAAGCAGTTTGAAAGAAGTAATTTATAAGCGATTTTACGCTCACTAGGGGCTAAAACATCGAATTTCTTGACTTGTTGAAAACTGAGTTTTCTTGGTATATAGATGCTTATTATGAGGTGATATATGATCATACATTTATATGATTTTTAAGCAGTTTGAAAGAAGTGAAGTAAACGGGATTTTACACTCACTAGGGGCTAGAAAATCGAATTTCTTGACTTTATGAAAACTCAGTATTCTTGGTATATATCGGCTTATAATGACGTGAAACATCTATTTATATAATTTTTAAGGAGTTTGAAAGAAGTGAAGTAAACGCGATTTTACACTCACTAGGGGCTAGAAAATCGATATTCTTGACTTTTTGAGAACTCAGTATTCTTGTTATATAGAGGCTTTTTATGAGGTGATACATCCATTTATATGACTTTTAAGCAGTTTGAAAGAAGTGAAGTAAACGTGATTTTACACTCACTAGGGTCTAGAAAATCGAATTTCTTGACTTGTTGAAAACTTAGTATTCTTGGTATATATAGGCTTATTATGACGTGAAACATCCATTTATATGGTTTTTCGAAGTTTGTAAGAAGTGTGGAAAGCGTGATTTTACGCTCACTAGGGGCTAGAAGATCGAATTTCTTGACTTATTCAAAACTCAGTATTCTTGGTATATAGAGGCTTATTATGACGTGATACATCCATTTATATGATTTTTAAACAGTTTGAAAGAAGTGAAGTAAACGCGATTTTACTCTCACTAGGGGCTAGAAAATTGAATTTCTTGACTTGTTGAAAACTCAGTATTCTTGTTATATAGAGGCTTATTATGAGGTGATACATCCATTTATATGATTTTTAAACAGTTTGAAAGAAGTGAAGTAAACGCAGTTTTACTCTCACAAGGGGCTAGAAAATTGAATTTCTTGACTTGTTGAAAACTTAGTATTCTTGGTATATAGAGGCTTATTATGAGGTGATACATCCATTTATATGATTTTTAAGCAGTTTGAAAGAAGTGAAGTAAATGCGATTTTACACTTACTAGGGGCTAGAAAATCGAATTTCTTGACTTGTTAAAAACTTAGTATTCTTGGTATATATAGGCTTATTATGACGTGAAATATCCATTTATATGATTTTTATGCAGTTTGAAAGAAGTGAAGTAAACGCGATTTTACACTCACTAGGGGCTAGAAAATCGAAATTCTTGACTTTTTGAAAACTTAGTATTCTTGGTATATATAGGCTTATTATGAGGTGATACATCCACGTATATGATTTTTAAGCAGTTTGAAAGAAGTGCAGTAAACGTGATTTTACTCTCACTAGGGGCTAGAAAATCGAATTTCTTGACTTGTTGACAACTGAATATTCTTGGTATATAGAGGTTTATTATGTCTTGATACATCCATTTGTATGATTTTTAAGTAGTTTAAAAGAAGTGATGTAAACGCGATTTTACACTCACTAGGGGCTAGAAAATCGAAATTCTTGACTTTTTGAAAACTTAGTATTCTTGGTATATAGAGGCTTATTATGAGGTGATACATCCATTTATATGATTTTTAAGCAGTTTGAAAGCAGTGAAGTAAATGCGATTTTACACTTACTAGGGGCTAGAAAATCGAATTTCTTGACTTGTTAAAAACTTAGTATTCTTGGTATATATAGGCTTATTATGACGTGAAATATCCATTTATATGATTTTTATGCAGTTTGAAAGAAGTGAAGTAAACGCGATTTAATCTCTCTAGGGGCTAGAAAATCGAATTTCTTGACTTGTTAAAAACTTAGTATTCTTGGTATATATAGGCTTATTATGACGTGAAATATCCATTTATATGATATTTAAGGAGTTTGAAAGAAGTGAAGTAAACGCGATTTTACACTCACTAGGGGCTAGAAAATCCAAATTCTTGACTTTTTGAAAACTTAGTATTCTTGGTATATATAGGCTTATTATGAGGTGATACATCCATGTATATGATTTTTAAGCAGTTTGAAAGAAGTAATTTATAAGCGATTTTACGCTCACTAGGGGCTAAAACATCGAATTTCTTGACTTGTTGAAAACTGAGTTTTCTTGGTATATAGATGCTTATTATGAGGTGATATATGATCATACATTTATATGATTTTTAAGCAGTTTGAAAGAAGTGAAGTAAACGGGATTTTACACTCACTAGGGGCTAGAAAATCGAATTTCTTGACTTTATGAAAACTCAGTATTCTTGGTATATATCGGCTTATAATGACGTGAAACATCTATTTATATGATTTTTAAGGAGTTTGAAAGAAGTGAAGTAAACGCGATTTTACACTCACTAGGGGCTAGAAAATCGATATTCTTGACTTTTTGAGAACTCAGTATTCTTGTTATATAGAGGCTTTTTATGAGGTGATACATCCCTTTATATGATTTTTAAGCAGTTTGAAAGAAGTGAAGTAAACGTGATTTTACACTCACTAGGGTCTAGAAAATCGAATTTCTTGACTTGTTGAAAACTTAGTATTCTTGGTATATATAGGCTTATTATGACGTGAAACATCCATTTATATGGTTTTTCGAAGTTTGTAAGAAGTGTGGAAAGCGTGATTTTACGCTCACTAGGGGCTAGAAAATCGCATTTCTTGACTTATTGAAAACTCAGTATTCTTGGTATATAGAGGCTTATTATGACGTGATACATCCATTTATATGATTTTTAAACAGTTTGAAAGAAGTGAAGTAAACGCGATTTTACTCTCACTAGGGGCTAGAAAATTGAATTTCTTGACTTGTTGAAAACTCAGTATTCTTGTTATATAGAGGCTTATTATGAGGTGATACATCCATTTATATGATTTTTAAACAGTTTGAAAGAAGTAAAGTAAACGCAATTTTACTCTCACAAGGGGCTAGAAAATTGAATTTCTTAATTTGTTGAAAACTTAGTATTCTTGGTATATATAGGCTTATTATGAGGTGATACATCCATTTATATGATTTTTAAGCAGTTTGAAAGAAGTGAAGTAAATGCGATTTTACACTTACTAGGGGCTAGAAAATCGAAATTCTTAACTTTTTGAAAACTTAGTATTCTTGTTATATATAGGCTTATTATGAGGTGATACATCCATGTATATGATTTTTAAGCAGTTTGAAAGAAGTGAAGTAAACGCGATTTTACACACACTAGGGGATAGAAAATCGAATTTCTTGACTTCTTGAAAACTCGGTATTCTTGGTATATATAGGCTTATAATGACGTGATACATCCAATTATATGATTTTTAAGCAGTTTGAAAGAAGTGAAGAAAACGCGATTTTACACTCACTAGGGGCTAGAAAATCGAATTTCTTTTCTTTTTTAGACCTCAGTAATCTTGGAATATATAGGCTTATTATGACGTGAAACAGCCATTTATGTGATTTTTATGCAGTTTGAAAGAAGTAAAGTATACGCGATTTTACGCTCACTAGGGGCTAAAATATCGAATTTCTTGACTTGTTGAAAACTGAGTATTCTTGGTATATTGATGCTTATGTATGAGGTGATACATACATTTATATGATTTTTAAGCAGTTTGAAAAAAGTGAAGTAAACGCGATTTTACACTCACTAGGGGCTAGAAAATCGATATTCTTGACTTTTTGAGAACTCAGTATTCTTGTTATATAGAGGCTTTTTATGAGGTGATACATTCCTTTATTTGATTTTTAAGCAGTTTGAAAGAAGTGAAGTAAACGTGATTTTACACTCACTAGGGTCTAGAAAATCGAATTTCTTGACTTGTTGAAAACTTAGTATTCTTGGTATATATAGGCTTATTATGACGTGAAACATCCATTTATATGGTTTTTCGAAGTTTGTAAGAAGTGTGGAAAGCGTGATTTTACGCTCACTAGGGGCTAGAAAATCGAATTTCTTGACATATTGAAAACTCAGTATTCTTGTTATATAGAGGCTTATTATGAGGTGATACATCCATTTATATGATTTTTAAGCAGTTTGAAAGAAGTGAAGTAAACGCGATTTTACACTCACTGGGGTTAGAAAATCGAATTTCTTGACTTGTTGAAAACTGAATATTCTTGGTATATAGATGCTTATTATGAGGTGATGCATACATTTATATGATTCTTAAGCAGTTTGAAAGAAGTGAAGCAAACGTGATTTTACACTCATTAGGGGCTAGAAAATCGAATTTCTGGACTTTATGAAAACTCAGTATTCTTGTATATATAGGCTTATAATGAAGTGGAACATCCATTTATATGATTTTTAAGCAGTTTGAAAGAACAGAAGTAAACGCGATTTTACACTCACTAGGGGCTAGAAAATCGAAATTCTTGACTTTTTGAAAACTCAGTATTCTTGGTATATAGAGGCGTTTTATGAGGTGATACATTCATTTATATGATTTTTATGCAGTTTGAAAGAAGTGCAGTAAACGCGATTCTACTGTCACTAGGGGCTAGAAAATTGAATTTCTTGACTTGTTGAAAACTCAATATTCTTGGTATATGTAGGCTTATAATGAAGTGAAACATCCATTTATATGATTTTTAAGCAGTTTGAAAGAAGTGAAGTAAACGCCATTTTACACTCACTAGGGGCTAGAAAATCGAAATTCTTGACTTTTTGAAAACTTAGTATTCTTGGTATATAGAGGCTTATTATGAGGTGATACATCCATTTATATGATTTTTAAGCAGTTTGAAAGAAGTGAAGTAAATGAGATTTTACACTTACTAGGGGCTAGAAAATCGAATTTCTTGACTTGTTAAAAACTTAGTATACTTGGTATATATAGGCTTATTATGACGTGAAATATCCATTTATATGATTTTTATGCAGTTTGAAAGAAGTGAAGTAAACGCGATTTTACACTCACTAGGGGCTAGAAAATCGAAATTCTTGACTTTTTGAAAACTTAGTATTCTTGGTATATATAGGCTTATTATGAGGTGATACATCCACGTATATGATTTTTAAGCAGTTTGAAAGAAGTGCAGTAAACGCGATTTTACTCTCACTAGGGGCTAGAAAATCGAATTTCTTGACTTGTTGACAACTGAATATTCTTGGTATATAGAGGTTTATTATGTCTTGATACATCCATTTATATGATTTTTAAGCAGTTTAAAAGAAGTGATGTAAACGCGATTTTACACTCACTAGGGGCTAGAAAATCGAAATTCTTAACTTTTTGAAAACTTAGTATTCTTGTTATATATAGGCTTATTATGAGGTGATACATCCATGTATATGATTTTTAAGCAGTTTGAAAGAAGTGAAGTAAACGCGATTTTACACACACTAGGGGATAGAAAATCGAATTTCTTGACTTCTTGAAAACTCGGTATTTTTGGTATATATAGGCTTATAATGACGTGATACATCCAATTATATGATTTTTAAGCAGTTTGAAAGAAGTGAAGAAAACGCGATTTTACACTCACTAGGGGCTAGAAAATCGAATTTCTTTTCTTTTTTAGACCTCAGTAATCTTGGAATATATAGGCTTATTATGACGTGAAACAGCCATTTATGTGATTTCTATGCAGTTTGAAAGAAGTAAAGTATACGCGATTTTACGCTCACTAGGGGCTAAAATATCGAATTTCTTGACTTTATGAAAACTCAGTATTCTTGGTATATATAGGCTTATAATGACGTGAAACATCTATTTATATGGTTTTTCGAAGTTTGTAAGAAGTGTGGAAAGCGTGATTTTACGCTCACTAGGCGCTAGAAAATCGAATTTCTTGACTTATTGAAAACTCAGTATTCTTGGTATATAGAGGCTTATTATGACGTGATACATTCATTTATATGATTTTTAAACAGTTTGAAAGAAGTGAAGTAAACGCGATTTTACACTCACTAGGGGCTAGAAAATCGAAATTCTTTACTTTTTGAAAACTCAGTATTCTTGGGATATAGAGGCTTTTTATGAGGTGATACATCCATTTATATGATTTTTAAGCATTTTGAAAGAAGTGAAGTAAACCTGATTTTACACTCACTAGGGGTTAGAAATTCGAATTTCTTGACTTGTTGAAAACTTAATATTCTTGGTATATATAGGCTTATTATGACGTGAAACGTCCATTTATATGATTTTTATGCTGTTTGAAAGAAGTGAAGTAAACGCGATTTTACTCTCACTAGGGGCTAGAAAATCGAATTTCTTGACTTGTTGACAACTGAATATTCTTGGTATATAGAGGCTTATTATGTCGTGATACATCCATTTATATGATTTTTAAGCAGTTTAAAAGAAGTGATGTAAACGCGATTTTACACTCACTAGGGGCTAGAAAATCGAAATTCTTGACTTTTTGAAAACTTAGTATTCTTGGTATATAGATGCTTATTATGAGGTGATACATCCATTCATATGATTTTTAAGCAGTTTGTAAGAAGTGAAGTAAATGCGATTTTACACTTACTAGGGGCTAGAAAATCGAATTTCTTGACTTGTTAAAAACTTAGTATTCTTGGTATATATAGGCTTATTATGACGTGATATATCCATTTATATGATTTTTATGCAGTTTGAAAGAAGTGAAGTAAACGCGATTTAATCTCACTAGGGGCTAGAAAATCGAATTTCTTGACTTGTTAAAAACTTAGTATTCTTGGTATATATAGGCTTATTATGACGTGAAATATCCATTTATATGATATTTAAGGAGTTTGAAAGAAGTGAAGTAAACGCGATTTTACACTCACTAGGGGCTAGAAAATCGAAATTCTTGACTTTTTGAAAACTTAGTATTCTTGGTATATATAGGCTTATTATGAGGTGATACATCCATGTATATGTTTTTTAAGCAGTTTGAAAGAAGTAATTTATAAGCGATTTTACGCTCACTAGGGGCTAAAACATCGAATTTCTTGACTTGTTGAAAACTGAGTTTTCTTGGTATATAGATGCTTATTATGAGGTGATATATGATCATACATTTATATGATTTTTAAGCAGTTTGAAAGAAGTGAAGTAAACGGGATTTTACACTCACTAGGGTCTAGAAAATTGAATTTCTTGACTTGTTGAAAACTCAGTATTCTTGTTATATAGAGGCTTATTATGACGTGATACATTCATTTATATGATTTTTAAACAGTTTGAAAGAAGTGAAGTAAACGCGATTTTACTCTCACTAGGGGCTAGAAAATTGAATTTCTTGACTTGTTGAAAACTCAGTATTCTTGTTATATAGAGGCTTATTATGAGGTGATACATCCATTTATATGATTTTTAAACAGTTTGAAAGAAGTGAAGTAAACGCAATTTTACTCTCACAAGGGGCTAGAAAATTGAATTTCTTAATTTGTTGAAAACTTAGGATTCTTGGTATATAGATGCTTATTATGAGGTGATACATACATTTATATGATTTTTAAGCAGTTTGAAAGAAGTGAAGCAAACGTGATTTAAACTCATTAGGGGCTAGAAAATCGAATTTCTGGACTTTATGAAAACTCAGTATTCTTGTATATATAGGCTTATAATGAAGTGGAACATCCATTTATATGATTTTTAAGCAGTTTGAAAGAACAGAAGTAAACGCGATTTTACACTCACTAGGGGCTAGAAAATCGAAATTCTTGACTTTTTGAAAACTCAGTATTCTTGGTATATAGAGGCTTTTTATGAGGTGATACATTCATTTATATGATTTTTATGCAGTTTGAAAGAAGTGAAGTAAACGCGATTCTACTGTCACTAGGGGCTAGAAGATTGAATTTCTTGACTTGTTGAAAACTCAATATTCTTGGTATATGTAGGCTTATAATGAAGTGAAACATCCATTTATATGATTTTTAAGCAGTTTGAAAGAAGTGAAGTAAACGCCATTTTACACTCACTAGGGGCTAGAAAATCGAAATTCTTGACTTTTTGAAAACTTAGTATTCTTGGTATATAGAGGCTTATTATGAGGTGATACATCCACTTATATGATTTTTAAGCAGTTTGAAAGAAGTGAAGTAAATGCGATTTTACACTTACTAGGGGCTAGAAAATCGAATTTCTTGACTTGTTAAAAACTTAGTATTCTTGGTATATATAGGCTTATTATGACATGAAATATCCATTTATATGATTTTTATGCAGTTTGAAAGAAGTGAAGTAAACGCAATTTTACACTCACTAGGGGCTAGAAAATCGAAATTCTTGACTTTTTGAAAACTTAGTATTCTTGGTATATATAGGCTTATTATGAGGTGAAATATCCATTTATATGATATGCAGTTTGAAAGAAGTGAATTAAACGCGATTTAATCTCACTAGGGGCTAGAAAATCGAATTTCTTGACTTGTTAAAAACTTAGTATTCTTGGTATATATAGGCTTATTATGACGTGAAATATCCATTTATATGATATTTAAGGAGTTTGAAAGAAGTGAAGTAAACGCGATTTTACACTCACTAGGGGCTAGAAAATCCAAATTCTTGACTTTTTGAAAACTTAGTATTCTTGGTATATATAGGCTTATTATGAGGTGATACATCCATGTATATGATTTTTAAGCAGTTTGAAAGAAGTAATTTATAAGCGATTTTACGCTCACTAGGGGCTAAAACATCGAATTTCTTGACTTGTTGAAAACTGAGTTTTCTTGGTATATAGATGCTTATTATGAGGTGATATATGATCATACATTTATATGATTTTTAAGCAGTTTGAAAGAAGTGAAGTAAACGGGATTTTACACTCACTAGGGGCTAGAAAATCGAATTTCTTGACTTTATGAAAACTCAGTATTCTTGGTATATATCGGCTTATAATGACGTGAAACATCTATTTATATGATTTTTAAGGAGTTTGAAAGAAGTGAAGTAAACGCGATTTTACACTCACTAGGGGCTAGAAAATCGATATTCTTGACTTTTTGAGAACTCAGTATTCTTGTTATATAGAGGCTTTTTATGAGGTGATACATCCCGTTATATGATTTTTAAGCAGTTTGAAAGAAGTGAAGTAAACGTGATTTTACACTCACTAGGGTCTAGAAAATCGAATTTCTTGACTTGTTGAAAACTTAGTATTCTTGGTATATATAGGCTTATTATGACGTGAAACATCCATTTATATGGTTTTTCGAAGTTTGTAAGAAGTGTGGAAAGCGTGATTTTACGCTCACTAGGGGCTAGAAAATCGAATTTCTTGACTTATTGAAAACTCAGTATTCTTGGTATATAGAGGCTTATTATGACGTGATACATCCATTTATATGATTTTTAAACAGTTTGAAAGAAGTGAAGTAAACGCGATTTTACTCTCACTAGGGGCTAGAAAATTGAATTTCTTGACTTGTTGAAAACTCAGTATTCTTGTTATATAGAGGCTTATTATGAGCTGATACATCCATTTATATGATTTTTAAACAGTTTGAAAGAAGTGAAGTAAACGCAATTTTACTCTCACAAGGGGCTAGAAAATTGAATTTCTTAATTTGTTGAAAACATAGGATCCTTGGTATATATAGGCTTATTATGACGTGAAATATCCATTTATATGATATTTAAGCAGTTTGAAAGAAGTGAAGTAAACGCGATTTTACATTCACTAGGGGATAGAAAATCGAATTTCTTTACTTGTTGAAAACTGAATATTCTTGGTATATAGAGGCTTATTATGTCGTGATACATCAATTTATATGATTTTTATGCAGTTTAAAAGAAGTGATGTAAACGCGATTTTACACTCACTAGGGGCTAGAAAATCGAAATTCTTGACTTTTTGAAAACTTAGTATTCTTGGTATATAGAGGCTTATTATGAGGTGATACATCCATTTATATGATTTTTAAGCAGTTTGAAAGAAGTGAAGTAAATGCGATTTTACACTTACTAGGGGCTAGAAAATCGAAATTCTTAACTTTTTGAAAACTTAGTATTCTAGGTATATATAGGCCTATTATGAGGTGATACATCCATGTATATGATTTTTAAGCAGTTTGAAAGAAGTGAAGTAAACGCGATTTTACACTCACTAGGGGATAGAAAATCGAATTTCTTGACTTCTTGAAAACTCAGTATTCTTGGTATATATAGGCTTATAATGACGTGATACATCCAATTATATGATTTTTAAGCAGTTTGAAAGAAGTGAAGAAAACGCGATTTTACACTCACTAGGGGCTAGAAAATCGAATTTCTTGTCTTTTTTAGACCTCAGTATTCTTGGAATATATAGGCTTATTATGACGTGAAACATCCATTTATGTGATTTTTATGCACTTTGAAAGAAGTAAAGTATACGCGATTTTACGCTCACTAGGAGCTAAAATATCGAATTTCTTGACTTGTTGAAAACTGAGTTTTCTTGGTATATTGATGCTTATGTATGAGGTGATACATACATTTATATGATTTTTAAGCAGTTTGAAAGAAGTGAAGTAAGCGTGATTTTACACTCACTAGGGGCTAGAAAATCGAATTTCTTGCCTTTATGAAAACTCAGTATTCTTGGTATATATAGGCTTATAATGACGTGAAACATCTATTTATATGATTTTTAAGCAGTTTGAAAGAAGTGAAGTAAACGCGATTTTACACTCACTAGGGGCTAGAAAATCGAAATTCTTGACTTTTTGAAAACTCAGTATTCCTGTTATATAGAGGCTTTTTATGAGGTGATACATCCATTTATATGATTTTTAAGCAGTTTGAAAGAAGTGAAGTAAACGTGATTTTACACTCACTAGGGGCTAGAAAATCGAATTTCTTGACTTGTTGAAAACTTAGTATTCTTGGTATATATAGGCTTATTATGACGTGAAACATCCATTTATATGGTTTTTCGAAGTTTGTAAGAAGTGTGGAAAGCGTGATTTTACGCTCACTAGGGGCTAGAAAATCGAATTTCTTGACTTTTTGAAAACTCAGTATTCTTGGTATATAGAGGCTTATTATGACGTGATAGATCCATTTATATGATTTTTAAACAGTTTGAAAGAAGTGAAGTAAACGCGATTTTACACTCACTAGGGGCTAGAAAATCGAAATTCTTTACTTTTTGAAAACTCAGTATTCTTGGGATATAGAGGCTTTTTATGAGGTGATACATCCATTTATATGATTTTTAAACAGTTTGAAAGAAGTGAAGTAAACACAATTTTACTCTCACTAGGGGCTAGAAAATTGAATTTCTTGATTTGTTGAAAACTTAGGATTCTTGGTATATATAGGCTTATTATGACGTGAAATATCCATTTATATGATATTTAAGGAGTTTGAAAGAAGTGAAGTAAACGCGATTTTACACTCACTAGGGGCTAGAAAATCCAAATTCTTGACTTTTTGAAAACTTAGTATTCTTGGTATATATAGGCTTATTATGAGGTGATACATCCATGTATATGATTTTTAAGCAGTTTGAAAGAAGTAATTTATAAGCGATTTTACGCTCACTAGGGGCTAAAACATCGAATTTCTTGACTTGTTGAAAACTGAGTTTTCTTGGTATATAGATGCTTATTATGAGGTGATATATGATCATACATTTATATGATTTTTAAGCAGTTTGAAAGAAGTGAAGTAAACGGGATTTTACACTCACTAGGGGCTAGAAAATCGAATTTCTTGACTTTATGAAAACTCAGTATTCTTGGTATATATCGGCTTATAATGACGTGAAACATCTATTTATATGATTTTTAAGGAGTTTGAAAGAAGTGAAGTAAACGCGATTTTACACTCACTAGGGGCTAGAAAATCGATATTCTTGACTTTTTGAGAACTCAGTATTCTTGTTATATAGAGGCTTTTTATGAGGTGATACATCCCGTTATATGATTTTTAAGCAGTTTGAAAGAAGTGAAGTAAACGTGATTTTACACTCACTAGGGTCTAGAAAATCGAATTTCTTGACTTGTTGAAAACTTAGTATTCTTGGTATATATAGGCTTATTATGACGTGAAACATCCATTTATATGGTTTTTCGAAGTTTGTAAGAAGTGTGGAAAGCGTGATTTTACGCTCACTAGGGGCTAGAAAATCGAATTTCTTGACTTATTGAAAACTCAGTATTCTTGGTATATAGAGGCTTATTATGACGTGATACATCCATTTATATGATTTTTAAACAGTTTGAAAGAAGTGAAGTAAACGCGATTTTACTCTCACTAGGGGCTAGAAAATTGAATTTCTTGACTTGTTGAAAACTCAGTATTCTTGTTATATAGAGGCTTATTATGAGCTGATACATCCATTTATATGATTTTTAAACAGTTTGAAAGAAGTGAAGTAAACGCAATTTTACTCTCACAAGGGGCTAGAAAATTGAATTTCTTAATTTGTTGAAAACATAGGATCCTTGGTATATATAGGCTTATTATGACGTGAAATATCCATTTATATGATATTTAAGCAGTTTAAAAGAAGTGAAGTAAACGCGATTTTACATTCACTAGGGGATAGAAAATCGAATTTCTTTACTTGTTGAAAACTGAATATTCTTGGTATATAGAGGCTTATTATGTCGTGATACATCAATTTATATGATTTTTATGCAGTTTAAAAGAAGTGATGTAAACGCGATTTTACACTCACTAGGGGCTAGAAAATCGAAATTCTTGACTTTTTGAAAACTTAGTATTCTTGGTATATAGAGGCTTATTATGAGGTGATACATCCATTTATATGATTTTTAAGCAGTTTGAAAGAAGTGAAGTAAATGCGATTTTACACTTACTAGGGGCTAGAAAATCGAAATTCTTAACTTTTTGAAAACTTAGTATTCTAGGTATATATAGGCCTATTATGAGGTGATACATCCATGTATATGATTTTTAAGCAGTTTGAAAGAAGTGAAGTAAACGCGATTTTACACTCACTAGGGGATAGAAAATCGAATTTCTTGACTTCTTGAAAACTCAGTATTCTTGGTATATATAGGCTTATAATGACGTGATACATCCAATTATATGATTTTTAAGCAGTTTGAAAGAAGTGAAGAAAACGCGATTTTACACTCACTAGGGGCTAGAAAATCGAATTTTCTTGTCTTTTTTAGACCTCAGTATTCTTGGAATATATAGGCTTATTATGACGTGAAACATCCATTTATGTGATTTTTATGCACTTTGAAAGAAGTAAAGTATACGCGATTTTACGCTCACTAGGAGCTAAAATATCGAATTTCTGACTTGTTGAAAACTGAGTTTTCTTGGTATATTGATGCTTATGTATGAGGTGATACATACATTTATATGAATTTTTAAGCAGTTTGAAAGAAGTGAAGTAAGCGTGATTTTACACTCACTAGGGGCTAGAAAATCGAATTTCTTGCCTTTATGAAAACTCAGTATTCTTGGTATATATAGGCTTATAATGACGTGAAACATCTATTTATATGATTTTTAAGCAGTTTGAAAGAAGTGAAGTAAACGCGATTTTACACTCACTAGGGGCTAGAAAAATCGAAATTCTTGACTTTTTGAAAACTCAGTATTCCTGTTATATAGAGGCTTTTTATGAGGTGATACATCCATTTATATGATTTTTAAGCAGTTTGAAAGAAGTGAAGTAAACGTGATTTTACACTCACTAGGGGCTAGAAAATCGAATTTCTTGACTTGTTGAAAACTTAGTATTCTTGGTATATATAGGCTTATTATGACGTGAAACATCCATTTATATGGTTTTTCGAAGTTTGTAAGAAGTGTGGAAAGCGTGATTTACGCTCACTAGGGGCTAGAAAATCGAAATTTCTTGACTTTTTGAAAACTCAGTATTCTTGGTATATAGAGGCTTATTATGACGTGATAGATCCATTTATATGATTTTTAAACAGTTTGAAAGAAGTGAAGTAAACGCGATTTTACACTCACTAGGGGCTAGAAAATCGAAATTCTTTACTTTTTGAAAAACTCAGTATTCTTGGGATATAGAGGCTTTTTATGAGGTGATACATCCATTTATATGATTTTTAAACAGTTTGAAAGAAGTGAAGTAAACACAATTTTACTCTCACTAGGGGCTAGAAAATTGAATTTCTTGATTTGTTGAAAACTTAGGATTCTTGGTATATATAGGCTTATTATGACGTGAAAATATCCATTTATATGATATTTAAGGAGTTTGAAAGAAGTGAAGTAAACGCGATTTTACACTCACTAGGGGCTAGAAAATCCAAATTCTTGACTTTTTGAAAACTTAGTATTCTTGGTATATATAGGCTTATTATGAGGTGATACATCCATGTATATGAATTTTTAAGCAGTTTGAAAGAAGTAATTTATAAGCGATTTTACGCTCACTAGGGGCTAAAACATCGAATTTCTTGACTTGTTGAAAACTGAGTTTTCTTGGTATATAGATGCTTATTATGAGGTGATATATGATCATACATTTATATGATTTTAAGCAGTTTGAAAGAAGTGAAGTAAACGGGATTTTTACACTCACTAGGGGCTAGAAAATCGAATTTCTTGACTTTATGAAAACTCAGTATTCTTGGTATATATCGGCTTATAATGACGTGAAACATCTATTTATATGATTTTTAAGGAGTTTGAAAGAAGTGAAGTAAACGCGATTTTACACTCACTAGGGGCTAGAAAATCGATATTCTTGACTTTTTGAGAACTCAGTATTCTTGTTATATAGAGGCTTTTTTATGAGGTGATACATCCCGTTATATGATTTTTAAGCAGTTTGAAAGAAGTGAAGTAAACGTGATTTTTCACTCACTAGGGTCTAGAAAAATCGAATTTCTTGACTTGTTGAAAACTTAGTATTCTTGGTATATATAGGCTTATTATGACGTGAAACATCCATTTATATGGTTTTTCGAAGTTTGTAAGAAGTGTGGAAAGCGTGATTTTACGCTCACTAGGGGCTAGAAAATCGAATTTCTTGACTTATTGAAAACTCAGTATTTCTTGGTATATAGAGGCTTATTATGACGTGATACATCCATTTATATGATTTTTAAACAGTTTGAAAGAAGTGAAGTAAACGCGATTTTACTCTCACTAGGGGCTAGAAAATTGAATTTCTTGACTTGTTGAAAACTCAGTATTCTTGTTATATAGAGGCTTATTATGAGCTGATACATCCATTTATATGATTTTTAAACAGTTTGAAAAGAAGTGAAGTAAACGCAATTTTACTCTCACAAGGGGCTAGAAAATTGAATTTTCTTAATTTGTTGAAAACATAGGATCCTTGGTATATATAGGCTTATTATGACGTGAAATATCCATTTATATGATATTTAAGCAGTTTAAAAGAAGTGAAAGTAAACGCGATTTTACATTCACTAGGGGATAGAAAATCGAATTTCTTTACTTGTTGAAAACTGAATATTCTTGGTATATAGAGGCTTATTATGTCGTGATACATCAATTTATATGATTTTTATGCAGTTTAAAAGAAGTGATGTAAACGCGATTTTACACTCACTAGGGGCTAGAAAATCGAAATTCTTGACTTTTTGAAAACTTAGTATTCTTGGTATATAGAGGCTTATTATGAGGTGATACATCCATTTATATGATTTTTAAGCAGTTTGAAAGAAGTGAAGTAAATGCGATTTTACACTTTACTAGGGGCTAGAAAATCGAAATTCTTAACTTTTTGAAAACTTTAGTATTCTAGGTATATATAGGCCTATTATGAGGTGATACATCCATGTATATGATTTTTAAGCAGTTTGAAAGAAGTGAAGTAAACGCGATTTTACACTCACTAGGGGATAGAAAATCGAATTTCTTGACTTCTTGAAAACTCAGTATTCTTGGTATATATAGGCTTATAATGACGTGATACATCCAATTATATGATTTTTAAGCAGTTTGAAAGAAGTGAAGAAAAACGCGATTTTTACACTCACTAGGGGCTAGAAAATCGAATTTCTTGTCTTTTTTAGACCTCAGTATTCTTGGAATATATAGGCTTATTATGACGTGAAACATCCATTTATGTGATTTTTATGCACTTTGAAAGAAGTAAAGTATACGCGATTTTACGCTCACTAGGAGCTAAAATATCGAATTTCTTGACTTGTTGAAAAACTGAGTTTTCTTGGTATATTGATGCTTATGTATGAGGTGATACATACATTTATATGATTTTTAAGCAGTTTGAAAGAAGTGAAGTAAGCGTGATTTTACACTCACTAGGGGCTAGAAAATCGAATTTCTTGCCTTTATGAAAACTCAGTATTCTTGGTATATATAGGCTTATAATGACGTGAAACATCTATTTATATGATTTTTAAGCAGTTTGAAAGAAGTGAAGTAAACGCGATTTTACACTCACTAGGGGCTAGAAAATCGAAATTCTTGACTTTTTGAAAACTCAGTATTCCTGTTATATAGAGGCTTTTTATGAGGTGATACATCCATTTATATGATTTTTAAGCAGTTTTGAAAGAAGTGAAGTAAACGTGATTTTACACTCACTAGGGGCTAGAAAATCGAATTTCTTGACTTGTTGAAAACTTAGTATTCTTGGTATATATAGGCTTATTATGACGTGAAACATCCAATTATATGGTTTTTCGAAGTTTGTAAGAAGTGTGGAAAGCGTGATTTTTACGCTCACTAGGGCTAGAAAATCGAATTTCTTGACTTTTTGAAAACTCAGTATTCTTGGTATATAGAGGCTTATTATGACGTGATAGATCCATTTATATGATTTTTAAAACAGTTTGAAAGAAGTGAAGTAAACGCGATTTTACACTCACTAGGGGCTAGAAAATCGAAATTCTTTACTTTTTGAAAAACTCAGTATTCTTGGGATATAGAGGCTTTTTATGAGGTGATACATCCATTTATATGATTTTTAAACAGTTTGAAAGAAGTGAAGTAAACACAATTTTACTCTCACTAGGGGCTAGAAAATTGAATTTCTTTGATTTGTTGAAAACTTAGGATTCTTGGTATATATAGGGCTTATTATGACGTGAAATATCCATTTATATGATATTTTAAGGAGTTTGAAAGAAGTGAAGTAAACGCGATTTTACACTCACTAGGGGCTAGAAAATCCAAATTCTTGACTTTTTGAAAACTTAGTATTCTTGGTATATATAGGGCTTATTATGAGGTGATACATCCATGTATATGATTTTTAAGCAGTTTGAAAGAAGTAATTTATAAGCGATTTTACGCTCACTAGGGGCTAAAACATCGAATTTCTTGACTTGTTGAAAACTGAGTTTTCTTGGTATATAGATGCTTATTATGAGGTGATATATGATCATACATTTATATGATTTTTAAGCAGTTTGAAAGAAGTGAAGTAAACGGGATTTTACACTCACTAGGGGCTAGAAAATCGAATTTCTTGACTTTATGAAAACTCAGTATTCTTGGTATATATCGGCTTATAATGACGTGAAACATCTATTTATATGATTTTTAAGGAGTTTGAAAGAAGTGAAGTAAACGCGATTTTACACTCACTAGGGGCTAGAAAATCGATATTCTTGACTTTTTGAGAACTCAGTATTTCTTGTTATATAGAGGCTTTTATGAGGTGATACATCCCGTTATATGATTTTTTAAGCAGTTTGAAAGAAGTGAAGTAAACGTGATTTTACACTCACTAGGGTCTAGAAAATCGAATTTCTTGACTTGTTGAAAACTTAGTATTCTTGGTATATATAGGCTTATTATGACGTGAAACATCCATTTATATGGTTTTTCGAAGTTTGTAAGAAGTGTGGAAAAGCGTGATTTTACGCTCACTAGGGGCTAGAAAATCGAATTTCTTGACTTATTGAAAACTCAGTATTCTTGGTATATAGAGGCTTATTATGACGTGATACATCCATTTATATGATTTTTAAACAGTTTGAAAGAAGTGAAGTAAACGCGATTTTACTCTCACTAGGGGCTAGAAAATTGAATTTCTTGACTTGTTGAAAACTCAGTATTCTTGTTATATAGAGGCTTATTATGAGCTGATACATCCATTTATATGATTTTTAAACAGTTTGAAAGAAGTGAAGTAAACGCAATTTTACTCTCACAAGGGCTAGAAAATTGAATTTCTTAATTTGTTGAAAACATAGGATCCTTGGTATATATAGGCTTATTATGACGTGAAATATCCATTTATATGATATTTAAGCAGTTTGAAAGAAGTGAAGTAAACGCGATTTTACATTCACTAGGGGATAGAAAATCGAATTTCTTTACTTGTTGAAAACTGAATATTCTTGGTATATAGAGGCTTATTATGTCGTGATACCATCAATTTATATGATTTTTATGCAGTTTAAAAGAAGTGATGTAAACGCGATTTTACACTCACTAGGGGCTAGAAAATCGAAATTCTTGACTTTTTGAAAACTTAGTATTCTTGGTATATAGAGGCTTATTATGAGGTGATACATCCATTTATATGATTTTTAAGCAGTTTGAAAGAAGTGAAGTAAATGCGATTTTTACACTTACTAGGGCTAGAAAATCGAAATTCTTAACTTTTTGAAAACTTAGTATTCTAGATATATATAGGCCTATTATGAGGTGATACATCCATGTATATGATTTTTAAGCAGTTTGAAAGAAGTGAAGTAAACGCGATTTTACACTCACTAGGGGATAGAAAATCGAATTTCTTGACTTCTTGAAAACTCAGTATTCTTGGTATATATAGGCTTATAATGACGTGATACATCCAATTATATGATTTTTAAGCAGTTTGAAAGAAGTGAAGAAAACGCGATTTTTACACTCACTAGGGGCTAGAAAATCGAATTTCTTGTCTTTTTTAGACCTCAGTATTCTTGGAATATATAGGCTTATTATGACGTGAAACATCCATTTATGTGATTTTTATGCACTTTGAAAGAAGTAAAGTATACGCGATTTTACGCTCACTAGGAGCTAAAATATCGAATTTCTTGACTTGTTTGAAAACTGAGTTTTCTTGGTATATTGATGCTTATGTATGAGGTGATACATACATTTATATGATTTTTAAGCAGTTTGAAAGAAGTGAAGTAAGCGTGATTTTACACTCACTAGGGGCTAGAAAATCGAATTTCTTGCCTTTATGAAAACTCAGTATTCTTGGTATATATAGGCTTATAATGACGTGAAACATCTATTTATATGATATTTTAAGCAGTTTTGAAAGAAGTGAAGTAAACGCGATTTTTACACTCACTAGGGGCTAGAAAATCGAAATTCTTTGACTTTTTGAAAACTCAGTATTCCTGTTATATAGAGGCTTTTTATGAGGTGATACATCCATTTATATGATTTTTAAGCAGTTTGAAAGAAGTGAAGTAAACGTGATTTTACACTCACTAGGGGCTAGAAAATCGAATTTCTTGACTTGTTTGAAAACTTAGTATTCTTGGTATATATAGGCTTATTATGACGTGAAACATCCATTTATATGGTTTTTCGAAGTTTGTAAGAAGTGTGGAAAGCGTGATTTTACGCTCACTAGGGGCTAGAAAATCGAATTTCTTGACTTTTTGAAAACTCAGTATTCTTGGTATATAGAGGCTTATTATGACGTGATAGATCCATTTATATGATTTTTT